>LBNU01033964.1:103603-127283 GCA_014162995.1 Artemisia annua
TTCGATTTATTCTCCAATAACTTGGTTTGGAGAGTCTCATGCCAGTATCACTCAAAAGTCTTCAGGAAGGGAATGAGGAGTAATGGATTCGCTTCAAATATCCTTTATATATTATAAAACCCAGAAAAGAAAAATACAAATATATAAAACCTATAAAAACCATAAAAAAATCAGAAAAACTCTAAAATACCAAAAATAGTTTGTTTCTTAGGCATGTCTTCTGGCATCGTCAGAAGTTCAAAATGTTTTCAAAACATGCTTATATGGCTTACAGTCATTTCAGGATGTAACCCGCGCTTCAACATAATGGCTTGCAGTTATTTTAGACTATAACCCGCGCTTAAATAATGGTTTGCTATTACTTCAGATAGCAACCCGTTTCTCAAAATCCGTGTAAAAACACGTTATCATGTTTTTCACTATGTGCGGATTATCCGAAAAGTTGTACGCTTCAGTGCAGCCTTTCTAGTAAAAGAAGAGAAGTCTTCTTTTCCCAAAATCTTTTTCTTCTAAAAATTCTTCAAAAGAGATTTTGTGGTGTACAAGGTGGCCATCGGTCTTAAAATTTTCTCGAATACGTTATCTCTCATTTTAATGGCTATTAAACGTTAAAAATTGAAAAACGGGCCTTTAATTGATGGGGAGCGCACTTGCTCAAAATTTCTGCACCTTTAAAAGCTTTGTGCACCAGCCACAGTAAAAACTCAAAAAGTGTCTCATAATCAGTAAACGTTTAAAATTTTGCCACATGTCTCTCCAAAGCTTTTTCAAAAATCATTTAAATCAATTGGGATCACAAAATCTCAAAAGATTTGAAATTTTATGATCGGGGGAGAGAATGTGATTTAAATATAAAAACTGATTTAAAACTGATGTTTTTGGACTCATAAAGAATGTTTGTGGACTATCGAGTACGCTCCCTTATGTGCTAAAATGTTAAAGATTTTGGATTTTAATCATAAGCACATATTAAGGGGGAGCAAGTGATTAAGTGTGATGTTTTTGGACGTATAAAGATGTTTTGGACTCAAAAGATCACTCCCTCATGTGCTAAAAATTTTAAAATATTTTGGAGCATGAACTAAGCACATATTGAGGGGAAACAAGTGATTTAAAATGATGAATAAATGATCTCTTTTGCAAGCTCACCCGTATGTGCCAAAGTTTTTCAAAATTGATTCAATCAATGTGCACATATTGAGGGAGAGCAAGTGGCTAAGAGTCTTTCGCGGGTTTTTACAAATTCAAGTAAAAACCGTGAATTGCTTATGACTCAGAATTTGACTCATGAATTGACAAAACATGAAAAGTCATGAATCGAAAAGACTAGTCCTGGCCGGGTAATAATTTCAAGCTGGTCTAACCAGTGATGTAAACGTGTCTCGAAGAGGACTGGTCAAAGTAGATAGTACCGTTTCGAGAAACTCTTCTTAGATATATACTTTGATGGGTCTAACTTCCTTTTTAAGGAATGTTAACAACTTCAAGTTAGTTATTAGGGCTAGTTATCACCTAAAAGCTGATAATGGATTCCTTTAACTAAGCAACGTAAACGTGACCCTCGGGTATATGTCTATTAAGAGCCGATCAATTCAAATAAGTGAAACTCACCCCGACATGTGCAAACTTCTTTCTACCTATAAGCACATGTCAAGGGGAGCATTTGAAAAATGATAAAACTCTCGAAGTGTTAACAAAATGTGTTTCTTTATCATAAACACTTTGAGAGAATTTTCAATGATTTTGGTTATATGGCGAATGTGGAAAAATACCAAAAGACCGACCACTTTAATTTAATGCATGGAGTTATAAGGATGGTAAGGTTAGGTATATGTTCCCATGATCCACCAGAACCGGAGGGATCTTCCCAGGGACAATCCAATAGATAGATTAGAAGTCCTTAGGAATGATTGAAAAAAGGAGAAAAGTGAGAAAGGGAAGAGTGCCGACTGAGACTGAGCTAGGACTGGAACAAACCCAACAAGGTTCTAGTAAATGAAGTCTCGGTAAGCACTGAAGGGGTTGAAGAATTAAAAAGAAATGAAATGAGAAAGGGTGAAAAGAAATAGCCCTCCAATTATTCAACCTTAGGGCAGAAACCGGGTTCAATTCATATGCTACTGATTGTTACCAAGGTAACATCGGTATTGAAGATAAAGACGTCATGGACCCAGTGACGCACTGCACTAAACCTCCCAGCCACTCAAGTTCTCTTAAAAGAGCTTGTTTCATTCTCACGGGGAACCGGTGTAAACTATCGACTAGTCTCTTAGAGCTAGTTGATATTGAAACAGGAGACCCCTCCCTAGTCTCCGAATAGGATAACCAATGTGCACTTATCGAGTCTAGAGCCAAGAGATGCATCAAAAGATCTCATAGGAACACTTGATACTTCTACACTGGTTGTTCAACATTAAGGACACCAGATGTAATATTTTGAGTCCTACGCAGATCTTAGCAATCTGCCGAGAACACTTATGAGGGAATATACATAAGTATTTCCCAGTGATTGAGTGGAAACTCCTGCCAGGGTCAACATCAAACAGCCCTGACAGCAGGTCACTTCGGTAATCTCTTGTGGGTTACGCTTAGTGTGTACGGTGGTGTTCCAAAAGGTCTACAGTCGTGGGGTGATCTCCAGCGACTCACCTAATCGTTGGTGTACTTCGGTATGTCAGTGAAAGCCCTTTCGGGGGCATCCGATTAGGAACGGCCTTGGTAAGGATTAGAGAAAGTCTTCACACTATGCTGTTGACGATCTCGAAGTCCGAACTTGTAAGTGCCGGTATGTTTATTACTAACCAAGTTTTATGCAGCTCAACATACCAAACTTACCATGTTCACCACCATCACTCTAGTTCCACATGCTCATACCAACATCTAAAAGGAGACGTCAGAACTGTTCAACCGGGAAGATCTACTCAACAAAGATGTATGGGCATGTTGGAAAGGCGTAATCACACCAAAGACAAAGAAGTTGACGATTGATGCCGATTGCTGAAAAGATGCAGATTCATCATCTCATGCTTACACTTCAACATCATAACTCAAGATATCATGATCAAGGAATGGGCTTCGACTATGCTTCCACAACTCTGATGCAGAAGATCATGATCCAGAAAAGTGTAAGCATGACATCACAAAGACAATCACAACATCACAAAGAGACACATACACTCAAAGATGACTTGAAGCTAATTATATGGATGAAGAGCGAAGAACAAAGTCAAAAGATCATCATATACATCAAGGAAGTCATCTTGAGTCGATTATCAATGAAGAATCAACAACTACGAGCTACAAAAGAATCTACAAAGATCTCAATGCAAGAATTCAAGAATAAAGAACAAAAGGGTGACCTCTCTTAGGGGGAGATTGTTAGGAATACGATTTTTGTATAAGAAAGATTCGGTCACCCCAGACATGATTAAGCATTGTTTAGCTCGTAGTAGTTATATTAGTTAGTTAAACGTAGTTTAGATGTAGATTAGTTCGCGGAAGAAGGACGGGTCTTTACCCACTGTATACCTGATCCGCAGCCCAAGTGGCACGCCCAAGTGGCAAAAACCCATGTATATAAACCCCTCTCCATCCTTGGAGAGGGTAAGCCTTCTCTCATAATCTCATTTCTTTTTTTTTGGTTTTCTCTCAAGGCTTCATCTCTTTCTCTCTCTAACTTTCTCTCCTACATTTCTTTCTTTTCTTTCTTACATGTAACGAACCAAACCACATGATCTATACGTGTTTGTGAGCTTATTTAGTTTCCTACAAACTCTCAATGTGGGAGTTGGTGGAACTTCAAGATCATCTTCCAAATTTGTGAAGTCAGGATTTTCATTGGAATTTGAGAAGATACCTTCATCATTGGACTCATCATCAGTGACTTCTAACTCAGGCATGTTAGGATCATTCAAATCATTAGTATTGATCCAATTTGATGTATCTAAGACACCAGAACTACTTTCAACTGGTTCAGCAGTACTTTGATCCAAAGTACTGTGAGTGTAATCTGTGAGCTTACCCTTTTTCTTTTCTGCTTCATAAGCTTTTCTTTGAGCATCTTCATAGGATTTTGCCATTGTTTCTTGAAAAAGCATCCTATTAAGTTCATCTTGAATAGCTTGGTCTTCATCAGATAATATGGAGCTTTGTTGAATAGTACTTTTCTCCTTTTCAATAGTTATGGGTTCTTCATCAGGAACATCTTCAGGTCTAACATTAACTCCATGAACAATGTACTGGGAATCTTATTCTTTGTGAACAACTTGATTTTCTTCTCTGACAGGCACATAGTTTATAGAAGGACAAAATATCAAGATCAAACATCCAATCAGGACCTTTACCTTTTTGATTTTCTTGATCTTCAAGAAAATCAACATGAAGACATTCTTGAACCTTTCTGGTAACCTTGTTGTACACTCTAAATCCTTTGCTGTTGGTACAGTAACCCAATAAGTATCCTTCATCTGACTTGCCATCAAATTTTCCCAAAGAATCAATAGTATTAAGAATAGTAAGAGGACAACCAAAAGGTTTCATAAAACGAATGTTTGGTTTCTTTCCCATAAGCAACTCATAAGGTGTCTTCATTTGAGGTTTGGTGACTGATACTCTATTTAACACGTAACAAGCAGCACTTACAGCTTCAGCCCAAAATTGAATAGGTAATAAAGAGTCTGCAAGCATTGTTCTTGCTGTTTCTATCAATGTTCTATTCTTCCTTTCTGCAACACCATTCTGCTGTGGAGTTCTAGCAATACTAAACTCCCTCTTAATCCCTTTCTTGGCACAAATTCATCCATTAGCTTGTTTTTGAATTCAGTCCCATTGTCACATCTAATGGATCTTACTTTGAGTCTCAATTGATTTTCAAGGGCTATTATAAGATCATGAATAGTATCAAATGTTTCATCTTTAAATCTCAAGAAAAAGACCCAACTAAATCTGCTACAATCATCTGTTATAACTAAGTAGTATTTCTTCTTGATTAAGCTTTCAACAGAAACAGGTCCAAATAGATGCATGTGCAACAACTCCAAAGGTTCTCTAATAGTTCTCTCCTCAATCTTTTTGCATGAAGCTTTATGTTGTTTACCCTTCTTACAAGCCAAACATGAATGATCAGTCTTGAATGTCTTAGAAGGTAAATCTCTAACTAAATTGCCTTTAACCAACTTGTTGATATTCTTGAAATTCACATGTCCTAATCTTCTGTGCCATAGATGTGCTTCCTCAAGTGTTGCCTTTGCTACTAAACATGTTGCTTTTCCAGTAGAATTGATATTCTTCAAATCTAAACTGTACACATCATTGGTTCTTGGTACTCTCAGTGTTACCAAGTGATCATCAACAAACTTGAACTCAGGGGAGAGAATAAGACATTCTGTGTCAGTGAATAACACAGGATGCTTCTTGTCACAGATCTGAGATACTGACAAAAGGTTGAACTTAAGCTCCTTCACATAACGAACATTCTCAAAATCAATGCATCCTGCCTTGATGGTTCCTTTGCCAGTAATTCTCCCTCCATCAGGATCATTTCCAAAAGCAACTCTTCCTCCAAAATATTTCTTAAAGTCTGACAGGATTTCCTTGTCTCATGTCATGCTCCTAGAGCAACCACTATCAAAAATCACATGATCCTTAAGCTCCTCTTCTGGGTTGCCCTGCACAAAAGATAAAGAAGTTAGTTTCTTTTAGGAACCCAAGCACATTACTCGGACTTGTGTTCACCCTTGTGGAGTGACATACCTTAAATTCTTTGAGTATGTATATTGATGAGACGAAAAGTGTTACGCTTTTTTAGGGGGTCATTTAAGCCCTAAATTCGTATAAATGTGATCACAATATTGCCCTAAATCGTTCCTTTTGGTCATTTTAGGTAACTTTTGAGAGGAATTCTTAAGAAAACATGCACATTTGGATGTTTTTGGGCGGCATAAAAGTGAGAAAACGACAAAGTCTTAAAGAAGCAGGATTTTACAACTGACAGGCGTCAGTAAGTCACAGAAGTGACGCGTCAGCAGGATGAAAAAAGAGTGGAATTCAATTATCAAATGACGGCAGAAAGATTTCAAGAATTTACCGCTGACGCCGTCAGGTGTTAAAAGGTGTAGGCCGTCAGGAAGAAAAGTTAAAGAGAGACGGCCCAAGAAGGTTTTTACATGCTAACCGACGTCCAAATGATCTAGGCCATCCGAGAACCCTAATGGCGGGCGAGCTGACGGCGTCAGACCCTTGATAAGCTGACGCCGTCTGAACTTAAAATCTATATATAGTTTCTATTTTTCATTCATTATGTTGGACTTTGTGGAGAACTTTTAGGGCAAACCCTAGAGACGAATTTTTCTATGATTTTAAGGGTTTCAACCCTTGGAACCCTAGTCTTAATTAAAGATAAGGTCTTCAGCTTTAAATTCATCAATATGTCTATGTGTTGGTTGTCTATCTATCTGCCTTGTTTTCATTTAACATGAGTAGCTAATTCTCTAGTGGTTTGCTTAGATCTAATGGAATAACCTAAACTAATTAATTATTAGTTAATTGGTGTGTGTTGTTGTTTGTTGGGATGATTGTTTTCATCCGACTGTTAAGGCTCAAGAAATACTGCCAACTCCTTTATGGTAACGTGCTTGAAGTCTTGGAAACATGTGTCGAAGCATACTAGGCTATTAAGGTAGTATTTAAAGCATGAGCCACTGTTTAACGACCCTATGGTTGTGCCGTGCATGGCATAGGGCGAGATAAGAGCTTCATAGAATTGGTGAGATATGTATGCCACTCACTCCATGAGTTATTAGGAATACACCCTTCATCGACACAAGTAACACACTATCAATTAACCGGTAATTAGATAGTTTAGGGAGTAATGAAATCTAAGTAAACACAATTTTCTCCATTTGTTTCACAACCACTAATAGTTTAGATATTTATTTATTTTAATTTGCATAAGTAGTAACTTGGGTTAGTTGATTAACAACTAATTCCGCCTTCTTCCAAAATCGGATTTTTAATTGCTTTTCATAACAAATATAAAAAATACAAAAGAATCTTCCTTCCACCCTTGAGACTATTAGATTAGCTATTCTATCCTAACGAACACTATTCCCTGTGAGAGAACGATCAATCCCCCGTACTTTACCACCTATCCTATCTACATAGGTCAGGTACACTAACTTGGTGGGGTTTGTAACCTCTTGAGACCCTCGAGAGGTAAAACTGTTGTAAGGTCCGAAACCACGCATCAAGTTTTTTTGGAGTATGTAATCTTCAACTTTTTTTTAAAAACATGATCAAGAACTAATTTCTTTGTTCAAAATGTGTTGGAATTCTCAAAAACACTCCTTTTCACCCTTACTTTGCTGAAAGTACTGTTTTGGTCCCATTCAGTACTTTCTTTCTTAACCCAGTTAGATATGAAACATTGTGTTTGAGTTCTTTGATCTAGGTTAACTCTATTTGAGAGTGTAAGGCCTTCTAGGTTTATAGTAAGTTGAACTCCTGTGGTTTACATTCGAAAAAGTGCTACAGTACCGTGATTGGGTGAAAACCTAGCAGTACTTTGAGAGGGTTACGTGCTGAGAAATATTTGTCTTACAGTACTTGAAAAGTAGTTTTTGAGGGTACTGGTGGATTTTGAAAAAGGTCTTTTCTTGGTAGAGGGTAGCCTATAGTTTTTGAGAAATTACATATGGTTACCCTATTTGTAGTGATTCAAACTTGTTTATCTCCCTTGACGTTATGTTGACAGAGGTGGTCTTTGGGAAGTGGCTTACATATTCTGAGTGAAAGTTTACAGTCCTTAATCAAATTATCAGGACTATAGCATACAAAACTAGGCTTGTGATCCATATCCCAAATTCTCTCCTTTAGCTCTATGACAAAACTATCTTGATTTTTATCATTGTTAATACATCCCCAATGAACCCTTAACATTAATCCTTTTGTTATCATCTTAGAAAAAAAAAGGTTTCCAACTGTTTCTTTAAGGATTCAGAACTAGATGGACTTGAATTAGATTGACCAGTAGCTTTTTCTAAAATTCTAAATTGTCTACTCCAAAACAAGAAACATTTGTCTAGTGGTTGAAAGCTACCAGTGGGTGGAGCAACTGAATTAATCCTTTTCTTTCTTAAGCTCAGGAGGTGTTTGACTAATTGGTTCCTCATCACTAGATGTGTTTTCTTCTGAACTAATGAGTTCATCATCACAGTTGTGATCTCCCTTCTGAATTAATTGTTCCTTAATCACATAGTTGGAATCTTTCTGAACTGAGCTTCCATTCAACACCATAACTGGCCAGTTTTATGTGTGGTCTTCTTTGTTTATCACAAACTAGCATGTGAAAGACCAGATTCTTTCCAACTAGCAAAGTTTTTCTAACAAATCATCCCTTTCTTAGTGATCTTTTCAAGTTCAGAACCTTACATCCTAACTTTCCATTCACCCAATTTTAATTGATAAGTCTGTTGCTCATATTTTTTTTTGCCAAGCATTTCATTATTTCATGAGTGATTGTTTGGCTCTCATTGACTCCTAAAGTCATTGATAGCCAGCTACTTCAGACCTAGCCCTTCTACAATTATCTCTTTCAGTCTCATAATCTTTAAGCATTTTTTGATAAAAATTACTACATTTAGAGCATACCTCAGAAATAGTGGATGAACTTGGTGAAGTAGCTACCATAGCCAACAGAACAGGTTCTTCTTCACTTTCCATGCTCCAATCAAAGCCTCCAAGGCCATCTCTTGATTCCAAAGCAGCAAATCCTGGTTCTTCATCAAAAGCTGTGCTCCAATCAAATTCTTCCAAAGCAACCATAGAGTAGGTTACTGGCTCCAATCTGATAGATTTTCTTGAGCCACCAAAGCTTTTGGTTTTGATTCATTAATAGGAACTTCATTTTTTTCAACCTTGGGTTTTTCAATCATTCTATTTGCCTGATATTTTGCAAACTTGCATTCCCTTGCAAGGTGTCCAGGCCTTTGACAATTAAAGCATTCAATCTTAGATTTGTCAAATGCTATACCCTGTTTGGCTTTGAAGTCAATACCTCTTCCTGTTTTGTTTATGAACTTTTTGATCCTTGCAATGATCATGGCAACTTGCCATCTTATGTCAATTTCTTCTAGAGCATCCTCTTCAATTTGCAACAAATCTTTTTCATAATTAACAGGTAAAGTGGCTTGTTGAGCAAAGAAGGAACATACAACATCATCAGAGTTGATGATGGTTGATGGTGATGAAGTGGTAGTAGTCATGGTTGTGCAAGTGTGCTCTTTATCACCAACAGTACTTTGAACAGGATAAGCAGTACTTTTAGTGGAGGTACTGCTTCTGTTTTCAGAAGACACAAAAGCAATGTTGTGAAATTTCTAATGAGAACTTGAACTTATTTAACCATTCATCTCATGCTCATACACCTTTTGATCATTATAGAGATCATCAAAGTCCATAGAATCCAAACCAGGTTTGTCCTCTAATCATAGTAGCAACCACATGCCATACAGATGGTACTTCTTAAGAACTTCAAGTTTGCATCTTCAATAGATACCTCTGCACCATATAACTCTAGCATACTAAGAAGATTTTGGAATCTTTCATAGGCAGCATCAAGACCTTCTCGTTCAACAACAGTGAATGTTTCAAACTGTTGCTTCAATAAATTTCTATGCATCTTCTTGGAAGCATCAATACCTCCAAATCTTGTCTTGATAGCAACCCATAATTGTTTAGCATCCTTAGCATCATGAAACTTTAGTAGGTGAAGTGACGCCGTCACCTTCTGTGCACTTTAGGTTCTTTTGAGATTTTGTTGTTTTCCGCACTTTTTCACTCCGAAAACGCCCGAAAATGCTTCTTTTGTGATTTTCTCCTCAAAAGTACCTAAAATGAGAAAAGAAACGACTTTGGGTGAAATCCGATCAAATAATATACGATATAGCACTCAAACTGACCCCTAAAAACGTAACATTTTTCGTCTCATCACAGGCATGTTAGAATCATTCAAATCATTAGTATTGACCCAATTTGATGTATCTAAGACACCAGATGTACTTTCAACTGGTTCAGCAGTACTTTGATCCAAAGTACTGTGAGTGTAATCTGTGAACTTACCCTTTTTCTTTTCTGCTTCATAAGCTTTTCTTTGAGCATCTTCATAGGATTTTGCCATTGTTTCTTGAAAAAGCATCCTATTAAGTTCATCTTGAATAGCTTGGTCTTCATCAGATAATATGGAGCTTTGTTGAATAGTACTTTTCTCCTTTTCAATAGTTATGGGTTCTTCATCAGGAACATCTTCAGGTCTAACATTAACTCCATGAACAATGTCCTGGGAATCTTCTTCTTTGTGAACAACTTGATTTTCTTCTCTGACAGGCACATAGTTTATAGAAGGACAAAATATCAAGATCAAACATCCAATCAGGACCTTTACCTTTTTGATTTTCTTGATCTTCAAGAAAATCAACATGAAGACATTCTTGAACCTTTCTGGTAACCTTGTTGTACACTCTAAATCCTTTGCTGTTGGTACAGTAACCCAATAAGTATCCTTCATCTGACTTGCCATCAAATTTTCCCAGAGAATCAATAGTATTAAGAATAGTAAGAGGACAACCAAAAGGTTTCATAAAACGAATGTTTGGTTTCTTTCCCATAAGCAACTCATAAGGTGTCTTCATTTGAGGTTTGGTGACTGATACTCTATTTAACACATAACAAGCAGCACTTACAGCTTCAGCCCAAAATTGAATAGGTAATAAAGAGTCTGCAAGCATTGTTCTTGCTGCTTCTATCAATGTTCTATTCTTCCTTTCTGTGACACCATTCTGCTGTGGAGTTCTAGCAATACTAAACTCCCTCTTAATCCCTTTCTTGGCACAAAATTCATCCATTAGCTTGTTTCTGAATTCAGTCCCATTGTCACATCTAATGGATCTTACTTTGAGTCTCAATTGATTTTCAAGGGCTATTATAAGATCATGAATAGTATCAAAGGTTTCATCTTTAAATCCCAAGAAAAAGACCCAACTAAATCTGCTACAATCATCTGTTATAACTAAGTAGTATTTCTTCTTGATTAAGCTTTCAACAGAAACAAGTCCAAATAGATGCATGTGCAACAACTCCAAAGGTTCTCTAATAGTTCTCTCCTCAATCTTTTTGCATGAAGCTTTATGTTGTTTACCCTTCTTACAAGCCAAACATGAATGATCGGTCTTGAATGTCTTAGAAGGTAAATCTCTAACTAAATTGCCTTTAACCAACTTGTTGATATTCTTGAAATTCACATGTCCTAATCTTCTGTGCCATAGATGTGCTTCCTCAAGTGTTGCCTTTGCTACTAAACATGTTGATCTTCCAGTAGAATTGATATTCTTCAAATCTAAACTGTACACATCATTGGTTCTTGGTACTCTCAGTGTTACCAAGTGATCATCAACAAACTTGAACTCAAGGGAGAGAATAAGACATTCTGTGTCAGTGAATAACACAGGATGCTTCTTGTCACAGATCTGAGATACTGACAAAAGGTTGAACTTAAGCTCCTTCACATAACGAACATTCTCAAAATCAATGCATCCTGCCTTGATGGTTCCTTTGCCAGTAATTCTCCCTCCATCAGGATCATTTCCAAAAGCAACTCTTCCTCCAAAATATTTCTTAAAGTCTGACAGGATTTCCTTGTCTCATGTCATGCTGCTAGAGCAACCACTATCAAAAATCACATGATCCTTAAGCTCCTCTTCTGGGTTGCCCTGCACAAAAGATAAAGAAGTTAGTTTCTTTTAGGAACCCAAGCACATTACTCGGACTTGTGTTCACCCTTGTGGAGTGACATACTTAAATTCTTTGAGTATGTATATGATGAGACGAAAAGTGTTACGCTTTTTAGGGGGTCATTTAAGCCCTAATTCGTATAAATGTGATCACAATATTGCCTAAATCGTTCCTTTTGCGATTTTAGGTAACTTTTGAGAGGAATTCTTAAGAAAACATGCACATTTGGATGTTTATTGGAGCATAAAGTGAAGAAACGACAAAGTCTTAAGAAGGCAGGATTTTACAACTGACGGCGTCAGTAAGTCACAAGTGCGACGTCACAAGGATGACAAAAGAGTGGAATTCAATTATCAAATGACGGCAGAAAGTTTCAAGAATTTACCGCTGACGCCGTCAGGTGTTAAAAGGTGGTAGGCCGTCAGGAAAAAAGTTAAAGAGAGACGGCCCAGAAGGTTTTACATGCTAACCACGTCCAAATGATCTAGGCCAATCCGAGAACCCTAATGGCGGCGAGCTGAGCGGCGTCAGACCTTGATAAGCTGACGCCGTCTGGAACTTAAAATCTATATATACGTTTTCTATTTTTCATTCATTATGTGTGGACTTTGTGGAGAACTTTTAGGCAAACCCTAGAGACGAATTTTTCTATGATTTTAGGGTTTCCAACCTTGGAACCCTAGTCTTAATTAAAGATAAGGTCTTCACTTTAAATTCAATCAAATATGTTCTATGTGTTGGTTTTGTCTATCTATCTGCTTGTCTTTCATTTAACATGAGTAGCTAAATTCTCTAGTGTTTGCTTAGATCTAATGAAAAACCTAACTATTAATTATTAGTTAATTGGTGTGTGTTGTTGTTTGTTGGGATTGATTGTTTCATCCGATGTTAGGCTCAAGAAAACTGCCAACTCCTTTATGGTAACGTGCTTGAACGTCTTGGAAACATGTAGTCGAAGCATACTAGGCTATTAAGGTAGTATTTAAGCATGAGCCACTGTTTACACCCCTATGGTTGTGCCGTGCATGGCATAGGGCGAGATAAGAGCTCATAGAATTGGAGAGATATGTATGCCACTCCATGAGTTTATTAGGAATACACCCTTCATCCCACAAGTAACACACATATCAATTAACCGGTAAAGATAGTTAGGGAGTAATGAAATCTAAGTAAACACAATTTTCTCCATATTGTTTTCACAACCACAATAGTTTAGATATTTATTTATTTTAATTTGCATAAGTAGTAAACTTGGGTTAGTTGATTAACAACTAATTCCGCCCTTCTTCCAAAATCGAGATTTTAATTGCTTTCATAAAAATATAAAAATACAAAAAGAATCTTCCTTCCACCCTTAGACCTATTAGATTAGCTATTCTATCCTAACGAACACTATTCCCTGTGAGAGAACGATCAATCCCCCGTACTTACCACTATCCTATACTACATAGGTCAGGTACACTACCTGGTGGGGTTGTAAGCCTCTTGAGATCCCTCGAGAGGTAAAACCTGTTGTAAGGTCACGAAACCACGCATCAAGTTTTTTTGGAGTATGTAATCTTCACTTTTTTTAAAAAACATGATCAAGAACTATTTTCTTTGGTTCCAAAACCTGTGTTGGATTCTCAAAAACACTCCCTTTTTCACCCTTACTTGCTGAAAGTACTGTTTGTCCCCCATCAGTACTTTCTTTCTTAACCCAGTTAGATATAACATTGTGTGTTGAGTTCTTTGATCTAGGTACTCTATTTGAGGTGTAAGGCCTTCTAGGTTGATAGTAATTGAACCTCCTTGGTCTTACATTCGAAAAAGTGCTAGCAGTACCGTGATTGGGTGAAAACCTAGCAGTACTTTGAGAGGGTACTGCTTGAGAAATATTTGTCTTACCAGTACTTTGAAAAGTATTTCTTGAGGGTACTGGTGATTTTGAAAAAGGTCTTTTCTGGTGAGGGTACCTATAGTCTTTTGAGAAATTACTATGGTTAACCCTATTTGAGTGATTCCAAACTTGTTTATTCTCCCTTGACGTATGGTTGACAGAGGTGGTCTTTGGGAAGTGGCTTAAATATTCTGAGTGAAAGTTACAGTCCTTAATCAAATTATCAGGACTATAGCATACAAAACATAGCTTGTGATCCATATTCCCAAATTCTCTTCCTTTAGCTCTATGACCAAAACTATCTTGACTTTTTATCATTGTTAACACACCCTGAACCCTTAACATTACTCCTTTTGTTATCATCCTTAGGTTTCTCAACTGTTTCTTTTAAGGATTCAGAACTAGATGGACTTGAATTAGATTGACCAGTAAGCTTTTTCCTAAATTCTAAATTGTCTACTCCAAAACAAGAAACATTTGTCCTAGGTGGTTGAAAGCTACAGTGGGTGGAGCAACTGAATTATATCCCTTTTCTTTCTTAAACTCAGGAGGTGTTTCACTAATTGGTTCCTCATCACTAGATGTGTTTTCTTCTGAACTAATGAGTTCATCATCACTAGTTGTGATCTCCTCTGAATTAATTGGTTCCTTATCACTAGTTGGTATCTCTTCTGAACTGCTCCTCAACACCATAACCTAGGCCAGTTTTAATGTGTGGTCTTCTTCGTTTATCAACAAAACTAGCATGTGAAAGACCAGATTCTTTCCAACTAGCTAGTTTTTCTAACAAATCATCCCTTTCTTTAGTGATCTTTTCAAGTTCAGAAACCTTACATCCTAACTTCCATTCACTCAATTTTAATTGATAGTCTTGTTGCTCATATTTTTTTGCCCAAGCCATTTCATTATTTTCATGAGTGATTGTTTTGGCTTCCATTGACTCTAAAGTCAATTGATAGCCAGCTACTTCAGACCTAGCCCTTCTACAATTATCTCTTTCAGTCTCATAATCTTTAAGCAATTTTTGATAAAAATTACTACATTTAGAGCATACCTCAGAAATAGTGGATGAACTTGGTGAAGTAGCTGCCATAGCCAACAGAACAGGTTCTTCTTCACTTTCCATGCTCCAATCAAAGCCTCCAAGGCCATCTCTTGATTCCAAAGCAGCAAATCCTGGTTCTTCATCAAAAGCTGTGCTCCAATCAAATTCTTCCAAAGCAACCATAGAGTAGGTTACTGGCTCCAATCTGATAGATTTTCTTGAGCCACCAAAGCTTTTGGTTTTGATTCATTAATAGGAACTTTATTTTTTTCAACCTTGGGTTTTTCAATCATTCTATTTGCCTGATATTTTGCAAACTTTCATTCCCTTGCAAGGTGTCCAGGCCTTTGACAATTAAAGCATTCAATCTTAGATTTGTCAAATGCTATACCCTATTTGGCTTTGAAGTCAATACCTCTTCCTGTTTTGTTTATGAACTTTTGATCCTTGCAATGATCATGGCAACTTGCCATCTTATGTCAATTTCTTCTAGAGCATCCTCTTCAATTTGCAACAAATCGTTTTCATAATTAACAGGTAAAGTGGCTTGTTGAGCAAAGAAGGAACATACAACATCATCAGAGTTGATGATGGTTGATGGTGATGAAGTGGTAGTAGTCATGGTTGTGCAAGTGTGCTCTTTATCACCAACAGTACTTTGAACAGGATAAGCAGTACTTTTAGTGGAGGTACTGCTTCTGTTTTCAGAAGACACAAAAGCAATGTTGTGAGATTTCTGATGAGAACTTGAACGTATTTAACCATTCATCTCATGCTCATACACCTTTATATCATTATAGAGATCATCAAAGTCCATAGAATCCAAACCAGGTTGTCCTCTAATCATAGTAGCAACCACATGCCATACAGATGGTAAACTTCTTAAGAACTTCAAGTTTGCATCTTCAATAGATACCTCTGCACCATATAACTCTAGCATACTAAGAAGATTTTGGAATCTGTCATAGGCAGCATCAAGACCTTCTCATTCAACAATAGTGAATGTTTCAAACTGTTACTTCAATAAATTTCTATGCATCTTCTTGGAAGCATCAATACCTCCAAATCTTGTCTTGATAGCAACCCATAATTGTTTAGCATCCTTAGCATCATGAAACTTTAGTAGGTGTCCATCAGGTATAGCAGATAGCAGTATGTTGAGAGCCTTCTCTTGATTTCTTTTTGTAACTGTTGGCAAGGTTGGCATAGGTGGTTTAGGTTGTCTTGGAATTTCTACAGGTTCTTCAAGAACAACATTACCATTGACAATTACATCCCATAGAGCATGGTCTGTAATAGCAATGTACTGCCTCATCTTCATGCTCCAGAGATCATATTCTCCCTTCTTGATGATAGCAATTCTGATTGAGGTGATGGATGGGATTGGTGTAGCTTCAGTCGACATCTTTTAGGGTTTGTAGTTAAATCGGTTTTAAGGGTTTCTTCTTAATCAGAGTCTCCACACAAGCTCTGATACCACTTGTTGGATCGATGTATACTCTGACCAAACTAACTATGTAGCTTGTAAGGGTTTAGCAATCTTGAATAAATCCAAAACTACTAATGATGAAACACTGATATAACTCTGTTAAGTATGCGGAATCTACTTAAACAAAGCTAAGAAGAATAACAAAACTTCAACGAATATATTAAAACCAAACTTTGAACCTGCTTATTATACAGATTCACTAACAACCCTAATCGCTAAATAACTCTCTAATATCGTACTTGCATGTGTATTTTTCTAATGCCCACCTAGGGGTCCTTTTATAGACATAAGGAAAACCCTAGTCGGTTTACAATTCTTGTACGACTAGTAAACTAATTCTAAAATATTCTAATCTAATAATTATATCTTTTACATAACAATACTTAAACGATTTTCATATTAGTCCTTTAACAATAGAAGTACTTTGACTTTCTTCATATGAGCAGTACTTTGACTTTTAGCAGTACTTTGATCTTCAGCAGTACTTTGATCTTCAGCAGTACTTTGATTTTATATCCCAACACAATCTAGTTGATGTACTAATCTACAAGTCTTGAATTAATGATCGAGTGGCGGTCCCTAATCGATAAGGGACCATCTGGCTTTTCATCATATACACGGTCCTTTCTTTTGTTCACAGCCAAGCAAACTTTATTTGTATTCTTATCACTAAAGGAAACAAAAAACACCTCATAATTTACCATAAAAGTTCAAAATCTCAAACTCAAGTTTACTAATCACTCCTATGCACTAATTGTAAGTTATCTTTATCTAATCTTTCTTTATTTCATAGTTAGAGATTATGCCATTAGATTTGGGGTTATCAATTTTGTTTAGTTAATAACTATCCAATCACAACAATAGATTACTTAATGTTTGCATCTGTAAATAGGATATAATTTCAAAAATACATTAGAAAGCATGATAAACCCCATATAGGAAAATGATTTTGAAACAACCTCCTAATTCCACATTGTTAATACATATTTTACTAGTATAGTCAAGTGCTAATTCCAAATAATTAAAGTTTGTGTTTAAAACATGTCAAAAACTAAATCAACATTAAATTCTGGATACTTATGTAATTATTGTTGATAGGTGAAACATGCCTAAACCCATCGGCCTTGACTACCAAAACACAAGACAATACATTCCTCAACTTTCAAACTATTATCCAGAACCCATCAAAGAAGCTTTCAAAAATGTTGAAACTAGATATTTTCATGAGGGTCGTCGGGGATTTGCGGACTATACCGACATAAACTATTTAAACTCAATGTTCCAACTTATCAACCTTGATTGCATCTATAGAGTCGATGAGCAAATCATTCCACAATTTGTTCTGGAGTTTTATAGTCTTTCAACTTAACCACTGATCTTGATTGTGAAATTTATGTTAACTTTACCATTCGAAATCAAATGATTTCATATTCTTTTCCCGCATTCGGTCAAGCCCTCGGCGTTCCCACTGAAGGGTAATGCACATTCACTCATAAAATGGAGCCTTGATGCTCTTGCTAGGAGCTCTCCTTCATATGGAAAATACGCCACAATTCCTCCATCTCCAGAAGAGATAAGATCCATTGTTCAAAATGATAGATATCAACCTGAATATCGAGTGTACCAAGGGGCTCTTATTCCCGTTAGTGAAAATCAAATCCTGACTAAGGAAATTGTTGATCACATGAAACCCATGACTGAAATTATTCGCAAGAATGTTTTCTGTCTTGGAGGAAACCGTGATAATGTCCCTTCTTGTCTTAGTCACATTCTCTATTGTGTCGCCCTTATTGTCCCCTATAATCATGCATATTATATGGCCAAGAAAATGGAATTTGCCCGTAGCAGACCTACTTTGATCTTGCCATACGGTATGCTTTTAACCCGCCTTTTTCGTCATGTTATGCATCATTACCCTTATCTCAACGATGTTGAATATCCTTTGGTAGACCCTATCATGTTTCCTCTAACCCAAAATCTAGAGCGTAGAACTAGGTCTGATTACGGGTCAAGAAGGTCAGTAGGACCAGAACTTAGGACTAGGTCAAGAAGGTCAGTAGGTTCACGTTCCTTCGCTCATAGAACATCATTTAATCCCAAAGATAACGATGATGTGTCTCATGATGAAGGAACCTCACGAGTCAGTACCCCATCTCCTGTCACCTATGTCAACTCCCTACCATCTAGGTACCCCTAAGTCTTTCAAGATCTTCCTCCTGAGGATCGGAACCCTGACAATTTCTCAGCTCGCCTTACCCAAATCATGAACATGCAACATCAAAACAGGGACGAGAGTCGAGGCGCATGGAAGTCAAATTGAAAAGGAATTCGCAAAATATTGGGAAAGGAAAAATGAATGGTTATCATCCTTTATTGTATCATTTGTGTGTGGAACATGTTTTATTCTTACTAGACACTATGTTTGATGTTTAACTGGATAATTGCCTCTATGTTTCTTAATTGATGTTGTTAGGTGATCCTTTCATGGTTGTATCAACTTACAAAAATACATCGTTATTTGGTGGTTTGTATAATTATTAACTTGATCTATCATAAGAATTTTTGACTCTTATAATTATTGGATTAATGTTATAGTATGCTTGCTCGCTAAACTAGCACTTAAAATAGGTTTATAAACTTTTTTGCTGCTATGAACTACACCTGAACAGCTTGCAAGTGCAGGTTTGCTGAAATGGAAAACTGGGTTGAAACCTAAGACTCTACTGCCGGCAGTCCCTTATCTAAATAGCGGTCCCTTAGCGATAACGGACCGTCCTGCATTTAAGGGACCATCAGTCCTGTATCACGGGTTCCTGCACTGTTTCTCATTTCTTGCAAACCTGTTACCCTATTTGCGTAATTTTCACCACCATTTCCCATATTAGCAAAACATTTGTATGTGTTTATAACTTCCTAATGCATGCTTTACCCATTCCATAATCTCTCTTGATTATTTAAACATCCGTGTTTCATGATAATCTTCATCACCTACATCATCCTCCATATAATCATCTTCTACAATGGGGTCTCCTTCAACCTCCCTATCTCTATCAAACAAAAGGCCTAAAATTAACCTTACACCACCACAAACAAACCTCATTGATCTCACTCAAAATGACCCATCCTCTCAAATACCAAATGCACCTCTCAAAACTCCTTCCATCAAAGGTACTTCATCATCCTCATCAAGACCTAAGTCATCACCATTAACATCATTCATAAAAAACTCATCTCTTTTACTCACTCACTCTAGTTCGGGTGCTTTCACACCATTTGTGAGTGTTAGGTCACCATATTGTAAACACAAGTATTGGTTTTGGTAGAAATGAGATGAGAATAGAGTTTGGTTGATTAAATCAATAAGAAAGATAAAAGTGCAAGAGTTTCCTTAAGATAATGAAATAACCAACAAAATGAAATATTTTACATGAGGTCCTATTTATAGGTGAGGAATAGGGCAACACTCCCTTCCTCCCTATGTTGTCTAATTCATGGGCTTTGAGGCCCATTGGACATTTAATGGACTTCATACGTAACATAAGTAAACTAAATATAGTAGCAACCTATTACATGTACTAAAATAACCGAGACTTGATAAACAGTGATAAACTTAGATCTTAAAATCTCCCCCTAAGGATCGGTTATGAGGAAGTGAGATTCGTCACGGTCATCGAGGTTGCTAGACGTCTTTATCTTTATCTTTAATTGTTGACTTTCACAGCTTTAGACGTCTTCAAAAATTTGTTAGTTGAAATGATTCATCGTTCTTTGTTCTTTGTCTTTGATGACGTGGAAATGATTAAGTGATGTAGTAATCTGCCATTCGTCACTCTCTTAGACTCCAGTGGATCTGCGCTTTTCCACCATGCTCATACCTCTTTGACATTGGAACTATCATATGTGTGTGACTCTCTTTTCATTGATTAAGATTCTTTGTGTTGTTGTAGAATCCTTCTTTAGACGTTGCTTAGCTTTAGATCGTTGTCTTTTCTATCATTGACTTTAATGATGCATCGATCTTTCATGAGAGCTTTCTTAATTGTTGATATGACAGTATGAGCATGTGGAGGTTGGTGTTCAGGATGGTGGTAGTACCTGCATTGAAACAGTTAGCAATAATACATCCGGTACTTAGAGGTTCGGAGTTAGAATTCGTCGACAGCATAGTGTGAAGACTCCTTCTAATCCTTACCAAGGCCGTTCCTAATCGGATACCCCCTAGAGGGCTTACACAGACATACATAAGTACACCCACGATTAGGTAAGTCGCTGGAGATCACCCCATGACTGTGGACCGTTTGGAACCATCGCGAACACTAAGCGTAATCCACAAGGAATCACCGAAGTGACCTGCTGTCAGGGCTGTTTGATGTTGACCCTGGCAGGATTTCCGTTCAATCATTCGAGAAGTACATAAGTAATTCCCTCATAAACGTTCAAGGCAGATTGCTAAGATCTGCGTAGGACTCGATAATTTGCACTTAGTGTCCAATGATGTAAGACACTTAGTGTAGAAGTATTAAGTGTTCCTAAGATATCTTTTATGTTATCTCGTGGCTCTAGACTCGATAAGTGCACATTTGGTTTCCTATGCGGAGGCATGGAGCAGAGGGCCTCCTGTTTCAATATCAACCATCTCTAATAAACGGTCGATAGATTACACTGGTTCCCCGTGAGAATGAAACAAACATCTTTTGAGAGATGCTTGAGTGGCTAAGAAGGTTTAGTGCATTGCGTCACTGGGTCCATGACGTCTTTTATCTTCAATACCGGTGTCGCCTTAGCAACTACCAGTAGCATATGAATTGAACCCGGTGTCTGACCTAAGGTTGAATAAATGGAGGGCTATTTCTTTTCACCCTTTTCTTTCATTTTCTTTTTAATTCTTCAACCCCTTCTTTCTCCTTTCATTCTTTTCTCCTTTTGTCATATCATACCTAAGGACTTCAGATTTCTAACTATTGGTGATGTCCTTGGGTAGATCCCTCCGGTTCTGTCGGATCATAGGATGGTTATTCCTATCCTTAGTCACCTTGTAACTTCATGACTATCCTATTGATGCCTTTGAACCAAATCTTTGAAAATCTCTCAAAGTGTTTCTAAGTATAAAATCTTTTTGTTAACACTTTGAGGTTTTAGATTTCTTATGAAAGACTCCCCCTCCACATATGCTCATGAATGTTTTTAGAAATTTGCATATGCGGGAAGAGTTGGCACTTTTGAATTGATTCACTCTTAATAGACATGTACCCGAGGGACACATTTACGTTGCTTAGTTAAAGGGATACATTATCAGTTTTTAGGTGATAACTAGCCCTAATAACTAACTTGAAGTTGTTAACATTCCTAAAAGGAAGTTAGACCCGTCAAAGTAAACGTCTAAAAAAAGTTTCTCGAAACGGTACTTTCTACTCGGATAAATCCTTTCGAATACTAATATTTGTTGTTTCGTCAGTTCGTGGGTCAATTCTGAGTCGAGCTCGCACAAGATAAAACTTTTGACATCATATTTTAATCACTTTTCATCTTCTCCCCCTCAAAAATAGCATATTAAATGTTGTTTTTGTATACGTTTTTGATTAAAATATGCCTTTTTGAGTCTTATGGGGAGAAATTAATCAAGACTTTAAGATTTAGAACGATGTTTTTTATCAAGTACTCCCCTCAACAAGTGATTACTTATTGAGGTGTAATACTTGTCTTTTGAGCAGAATTGTAAAAATCATGAAAAATTTGTTAATTCTACTTAAAAGTAAGAAGCTTTCGCTCCTTATATGAGGATCGTAGCACTGATGCGTACCACAGGGTCCTTTAAGTACAAAGTGCGGGTTGTACACTGTTATGTGTGCACAAGCCGTAGTAATTTACAAATCAATCAATATAATGAAAATATTGAAATGTTGGTACCAGAAAAATGGGAGCTGAGGTTCATCAGTAGGCTAAGCATCAAAGTATGTGAACTAAGGATCAGGTCGTCTGAAAGTCAAGACCGGAAATAAAGGTCGAACACCGATATAGCTTTCCAATCTCCTGATCTGCTCACACCGGTACACCCTTTCTTCAATGGTGTGAACAAAGTTGCGAATCATTCTGCGTCCATTAGCTTTCTACCTAGTCTCTTGACCCTCTTGTAACCTCTTCTTCTCATCAACCAATCTTTCAGCCAACCCTTCACGAACTCTTCGAAGTGTCTCATCACAGAACTTCGGAATTTCATCAAACCTCATAAGACAAAGTTGATTCTTCTTGTTGAGGTAGGTGATTCCAAAAGATGGTTGTTGCACGAGAGTATACAGTGATAGTCCTTGAATTCCAGGAAATATGAGTTGTGGTTTGGTGAGGTTGATGTTGTTCTGATAACTTTCAACGCCCAGCTGAAGATGTTAACTCTTTCTTGAACTATTACCCGTCTGATGTAGAGAAGTAGAGACGCGATGAAGTTGTATTGTGTTTCCTTAGGGAAGTTGAGCATTTTTCCTTGAACCTTTTCCAAATACATATCTTCGATGTCATTCAGGTTCAGATCTGGGAAGTCTGCTTCACAAAACTTGTATTGCTTCTCATCCAGTCTCTTGACGACGATTTCGCTCATGAAAGTGTAGTTGAATCTTCTATCTTCCACGAGTTCCATGATAGCAACGATACGAAGCGAATGCTTGACATTCTCACTTGATGTAAGGTGTAATCTGTGTGTGTAACCGAGTTTTCGTTTCTCAAGCCAGTGTTGAATACCGAGAAGAACTTCCCTGTTGTAAGTGACAACTGATTTGCTGAATATTGGTGTAGTCTCTTCAATGTCTGGTAAGTCGTAACTGGCAGCAGGAACGGAAATCGTCAGTGAGGATGCATATCGTTCCTTGGAGGTCTCATGAGCATGTTGAAGATATCGGAGATCGTTGTTGATAAAGTAGCGGTATGGGATCTTAGGTTTTTCTGGAAAGCCTTGAAGACGCAATGGCTTTGTCCAGTCTGTGAAGTAAGAAGTCTTGTCTTTCTTTTCAGTGTCGATGTTGGATTCAGGGTTCAGCCAGTCGAACGTGCCAAATAAGGCGCAGGCGATGTTCTCCATGTGGTATTCGAGTTCAACTTTGTTCCCTGATCTTTTATTCAGAATGTCAAGTGCTTCACGATTGATCCTTTTCAGTTCAGCCTTGGTCAACTTTTCAACTTGAAGTCCCGTCATGATACTTTGAGTAATCTGCAAAGTATTTCCAGGCAGTGGTTCATCGGCTTCAAGTGGAGGTTGTGCTTTGATCATGTCGGTCAACCAATCAGATTTGGGAGCTTCTTCCACATCTAACCAGGAGAATAGAGTGGACTTCTTCTTCTTCTTTGACTTTGTAGACTTCCTTTTCTCCTTGGTCTTTGATGTTGATGATGGTCCAGCTTGAAATTCAGGAGTTGGTGATTCGGGAGTAGTTGATGCGGTTTCTTCCTGAGTGTCAGCTGGTTGAAGCATGAATGGTTCTTCTGATTGAGTTGG
>LBNU01033964.1:135340-156559 GCA_014162995.1 Artemisia annua
ATAACCTATGTTACATTTGAGAAAATACGCCCATTCATATCATATCATGACAAATGAAACCAAATATGAAGTACCAGATTCATAAAGAGAATTCATAATCACAGAAATTATATCAGCACTAAGAACATGTTCCAAGAGTCGATCAGCTTTATTTTGTAAAAATTGATTTCGATGTTTTTGCTTTAAAATTGCTTGTTCAGATTCTTGAAAAACATAATGGTTTTGACTTCCATGTTAAGTTCTTGTTCCCACTTCTTAGCATATGAATGCAAGCGTTAAAGACTTGGAGAAAATTGTGTTTGAAACATTTCCCTTCTTTCTTTCGCAACAGGGGAAAGAAAATTGGCAACAGTTATTTCAGAATTTCGTTCAACAGCATGTTCCATTAATTGAATTTCAACCGTGAATGATTTATAGTACCGAAATAAAGTAGAATCAGTTAACATGCTTAGCTTCTTTTGTAAATCATTGTTATTTTGAAGGATAGTATCTAAGCTTGTTTCATGATCTGCTTTTATTTTGAAATGATTGAGTTGTGATTTACAATGCTCAAGTGCCCGTGTTAATGCCACATTCTTTTCTTTCAACTTTGCATTCAGTGCTTGACACTGGATATTTTGATTTTGGCTAGTCATAAGTAAGATTCTCAATTCGGAGTCTGGATCAGGCAAAGGTTCATTTTGTTCAATTTGATCAATGTTATGATATGCAATGGGCGTAATTGTTTCATCAAATGTAACAACTAGGTTTATTGGATCATCATCATCAAATAAGACCACTGTGGACATTTGATCAAGTACGTGAGTAGGTAACATAGAATCATATTGAACAACTTATTCCTCGTCTGAGACAGAAACAGAAGGAGAACCAATGTCATGTATCAGGCATGGATTGGAATCATCTTCCTGATACAGATCGTCAGTGTCATAGATTGGACCGGAATCACTTACCTTGAGTTCCTGTGTGTCTGCCATCGGTATCATATCATCAGTTCCATCTGAGTCATCAGTGTCAGGAGCATAAGAGGCATTGTTGGTCACTGTGTGATCAATCTCAGGAGTAGAGCTGCCTGCTTCATTGTGAAGGGCCGAGAGATAGGCTTTCAGATAATATGCACTGTTATGAGGTTTTGCTGATGTCATTCCCTCATTTGTAGTATCATCTCCAAGCTTCACAAGATTTTTCAGACGCGATTCCAGATAGCCATGAAGTGTGACAGTTGGAGCAGGGAGAATGGTTTTCAAGAATTTTCTCTGTTAGCATAATTGTAGAAGTCGATTCATTCTGAGTTCTTGTTGTGACTGATGCATGAATTTGAGACGTTTCCACATTGCATTAGCACTGGCATCAAAGTCCAATTTAGTGTAGATGGAATTTGGAAGACCTAGTGTTATGAACCATACTGCTTGTTGATCAGCATCATATTGAGCAAGGTCAGATCCAGTCAGAGTGTCTTTAGTTTGTAGTTGAATGAACCCTTTCGAATCAGCAATGAATTTCATTTGATATGGTCCTTTTAGAATGGATTGCAGAATAAGATCAGCTTGTGGACGACCGTTAACCCATTTCAAGAATCGTCGTTTCCAATCAGTGTAAGTTCCAGGTAACAACACAGGAGGATTTGTTTCATTACCAAAGAGTAAGACATGACGAGGGTCGGTGCTTTGACGTTGTGTATAAGGAGAATTTGAGTACGGTATTTGAGACATGATGAGAGACTTGTGTGTAAATGGATCTTGTAGAAGGTATAAATGTTGAGCCAATTCTCGAAAACTATTCCAAGTGTGTTCTCGAAACTTTTTATGTTGAATATCTCGAAAGTCAGTCAAAGTCCAAAGTGTTCTCGAAAGTTTTGATGTGATCTCGAAAAAGTCAAAGTTCTCGAAAATTGTCTATGTTCTCGATAAAAGATCTCGAAAACAGGTTCTCGATAAAAGTCAAGTTATCGAGATCACACAAACTAGTGAAACCAGCAAAGTTCTCGAAAGTTTATGAAAGGATTTCGAAAACAAGATAATTGTCGAAAACACAAAGAGTTCTCGATAAATATGATGAATTCTCGAAAACTTTCAATTTTTCGAAAAAATAGCCAAAATTTTCGAGATTATACAAAATCGAAAATATCCAACGAGTCGAAGTGTTTTCTTTCTTATACAAGAGAGAAAAGCACTGAGTAAGCAACGGAAACACCTATGGAGCAAACCTTCGTGTTCTCGAATGTTTGTGGATGAGGTTCTCGATAAAAGGCCAAAGTTGGGCAGACTTTTGTTTTCGTAAAAAGCAAGCCAAAAACACGTTTTTAATCCAAGATTCTTGTACAACTAACCTTAAAATGATGAAATCTTAAAGAAAGTTGCAAACTTGAACTATTTTTCAAAAATCTCAAAGATCTCGAAAACAAGTACAAGTTTCGAATCAATAATATTTTTGAAAAATTTTGAGACATTTTTGATTATTTGGGTTTGTAGCACAAGTTTGAAGACAAAGATGTGAAATAAACATGAAACAAACAAGAAAGTAGCAAAATTTTGCAAAACTAACGAGTAAAAACAATATTTTTGGTTCGTATAAAACAAAAACAAAAAATTACACCTTCTTCTAGCGATTGATACCACTTGTTAGGTCACCATATTGTAAACACAAGTATTGGTTTTGGTAGAAATGAGATGAGAATAGAGTTTGGTTGATTAAATCAATAAGAAAGATAAAAGTGCAAGAGTTTCCTTAAAATAATGAAATAACCAACAAAATGAAATGTTTTACATGAGGTCCTATTTATAGGTGAGGAATAGGGCAACACTCCCTTCCTCCCTATGTTGTCTAATTCGTGGGCTTTGACGCCCATTGGACATTTAATGGACTTCATACGTAACATAAGTAAACTAAATATAGTAGCAACCTATTACATGTACTGAAATAACCGAGACTTGATCAACACATCAAACTCCTCAAGTCCACAAATTGCAACATCATCCCAACTACCAAATCTCCTTGAAAACACTTCACCTTATCTTGGAAACATGTCTCCTCCTCCAAGAACTTCACATCCCCTCCACCTAATACCTCTCTAACTCTTTCACAAAAGAGTCCTTTGGAAAACACTACATCCACTCCACCACAATCCCCAAACATAGAACCTTATCCCCATTACAACTTTGTGAACAACCACATCATTGGTTGTGCATGTTGTTATCATAAATTCCATCTCATCTCTTCTCTTAGAGATGAACTTCACTACATGTTTGGATATCATGAGTACCTTCTCTCTCAACAAAACACTCAACCAACTCCTCTTGCCTCAATGCCACCTTTGGCTACATCACAACTGATGCGTGCGGGACTGCAACACGCACTACGTTTTACCTCTCGAGGGATCTCGAGAAGCTTGATAAGAGTTTCCTTAAGATAATGAAATAACCAACAAAATGAAATGTTTTACATGAGGTCCTATTTATAGGTGAGGAATAGGGCAACACTCCCTTCCTCCCTATGTTGTCTAATTCGTGGGCTTTGACGCCCATTGGACATTTAATGGACTTCATACGTAACATAAGTAAACTAAATATAGTAGCAACCTATTACATGTACTGAAATAACCGAGACTTGATCAACACATCAAATTCCTCAAGTCCACAAATTGCAACATCATCCCAACTACCAAATCTCCTTGAAAACACTTCACCTTATCTTGGAAACATGTCTCCTCCTCCAAGAACTTCACATCCACCTCCACCTAATACCTCTCTAACTCTTTCACAAAAGAGTCCTTTGGAAAACACTACATCCACTCTACCACAATCCCCAAACATAGAACCTTATCCCCCATTACAACTTTGTGAACAACCACATCATTGGTTATGCATGTTGTTATCATAACTTCCATCTCATCTCTTCTCTTAGAGATGAACTTCACTACATGTTTGGATATCTTGAGTACCTTCTCTCTCAACAAAACACTCAACCAACTCCTCTTGCCTCAATGCCACCTTTGGCTACATCACAACCTCAATCACCATCATCCAACTAGTCATCCCTACATGAATAATTCAAGAGGATTAAGTCGTGGATCAAGCATGTTCTAGGAAAATAGGACTTCTAGTTGCCTTTAATGAGATGTATTAGGACTATGTGCTAATTGTGAGTGTCATTGTATGTGTTTCATGCTTGAAATAAATGAATTGTTATGCTTTGAGTTATGATAATATGTTGTGATATTGGTCATAGTTAAACTTGAAAATGGCCTAAAATTATTTAACCTTAAAAATGGGAAGTTACTTAAATCACAACACATCTGCCAACCAGGACGCCTACTGTCGGCGGTCCTTCAATTAATAAGGGACTGTCCCCCTATTTACGGGACCGTCCCCAGTAGAGCTAAGGTTCAGATTTTACCTTTTGTCTTTCTATCTGATTCATGCTCTATATAATTGATTTCACATCCATATCCATCCTGCTTTTTCCGTACTTTCATATATATGCATGCATTTGCTTTGCTCTAACTTGTTTTTGTAGCACATCACCATAGCTCGATTCCCCGGTGCCCTCATTATTGGGGAACACTTAGCTAGGGGGAGCTTATATTCCGTCAACAACGACGATGCCCTTTTAAGGATGCGTGTGTTTCCTCTCCTCAACACCAACGACACTTTTTTGATTCTACAAAAAGGGGGAGAAGTAACGGGAAAACTCATTAAAAATTTATCAACGCATAATTTTACCTAAAATGAGTTTATATTTTGTAATCATCAAAAAGAGGGAGATTGTTAATACAAATAATGTCAAAAACGTTATTCGCATTATTCGATCTTCTTGTGTTTTGATAATCACAAAATATAAAGAGATGTTATGTAAAGTTACGGTTATTAAGTTTTAATCAAGGAAACTCGTTACTTCCACGTAGCCACTACAACGTCACTTCAGGTATGAACAAACTTTATACCGTCATTAGTTTTGTGATCAAAGAAGTTTATTTTCTTACAAACTTACATTTTTAAGTTAGACAAAACATTTTCACAAAAGTATTTTTGTGTTTTTAAAGAAATGTTTTATTAAGAAAATATATTCAAATTCAAACTCATAACAGCTATCCCCCCCCCCAAAATAGTTGAGTTTTCACCAGATAAAGACAAAAATGGGAGCGTTTTGTTGGGTCCCTTAAAGTGGTCAGCGGTCCCTTAGTGATAAAGGACCGTCGCCTATTTACGGGACCGTTTGTCTCACTCCTGTCGTCTATAAATACTGAACTGTTACACTTCAGAAAATAAGGTTTTTTCACACACAAAACTTTCGGTTTTATTTTCTCTTTAGTCTTTGATCACTATAACATGTCCGTATATGTTTATAAGTGATTTCCTCTTCCGTCAAGCGCAAGAGAAGAACTCTCGACATAGATGAAGTCTCGAGATTTTATAGGTGTCCACACACAAACGTAACAAGTGTTACGGTGATAGGTACTGTAAATAATGTCATTGTTTTCCGACTTGTGTGTGAGTCGAGGATGGGGATATTTGTGTGAACTTGGATGGTGATGTAGATCCAAGAAGTCTTCTAACTAGATTAGTTCATATATTTGATGTAGGAGAGTGATGTCCTAGTGTGTAGATTAGGACTTAGTCGAGTCATTGTGTAAAGACTATGGATCGGGTGATGATCCAAGTGAGTCATTGTGTAAAGACTTGGATTGGGTGATGATCCAAGTGAGTCATGTGTGAAGGCTTGGTTCGGGTGAAGAACCAAGTGAGTCAAGTGTGTGAAGGCTTGGTTCGGGTGAAGAACCAAGTGTGTCAATTGTGTGAAGGCTTGGTTCGGGTGAAGAACCAAGTGTGTCAATTATATGAAGGCTTGGATCGGGTGAAGATTCAAGTTGGACAAGAGTGCTTGTTCGTGTGGCCACGTGGGCCTTAGAGTAGATTGGTTCTAGCTACGATTAAAACTCGACATTATGCTTAGTGTCGTTAAGCCTTGTGTAAGCATGTGTACGGATTGCTCCGCCTGAAGGAGTGTGTTGATATAGTGATTGATAACTCTCGAGTGTGGTACTCGGGGAGTGGAGTAGGACGGAAAGTGAACTTCGTGCCGAACCACTATAAATCGCCGCGTCTCTTGGTTGTGTTCTTTCCTTACTCTTTACTTTACTTGTTTATTTGTGCATGTTAGTAGTTAATTTGATATCACATAACAAGTGTAATTTGACAAGTTTGCAAAAGAATATTAACCGGACCTAAAAACGGGGAAACGTTTTAACTTTTAACAACTAAAAAGAAACAGTGAAACTATTCAACCCCCATTTCTAGTTTCTACATAGTTGAATTGACAAACCACCAATGGTTTTCAATTTTTCACTGCTTAAGACATTTACTTACACAAGTTAAACAGTTCACAAATGGGTTACACGTATTACGCATATTTAAGTTAAGGTTGAGTTTGTTGACACGATTAACAAAAAGGACGTGTTTCATTTGTAAACGAACCGGACGAACATGAACAAAGCCTTATTCATGTTCGCTCATTTAACCAAACAAATACATGGACACGAACGCTTAAACGAACGAATTTTCTTGTTCATGGTCGTTTATGTTCGTTCATTAAGACACTAAACGAACATAAATGAACATAGAGAAAAAAACATAAAGTTTATTAAGTTATGCACAATATATTGTTTTATAAATGTTGTTTTGTTTAAACGAACAAATTTTAAAATTATACAATTAAAAGATATGATATACGAACATAAGTAATAAATGAACGAACGTATAATCTGACGTTCACGAACATAAATGAAAGGACACGATTTTTTTTTCATGTTCGTTCATTTAACTAAACAAACGTAAAATATTGTTAATGTTTGTTCATTTAACAAAAAGCGAACATAAACGAACTTTTTACTGAACGGTTCATGAAATGTTCAATGAACGTTCAGTTCGTTTACAGCCCTATTTAGTTGTGAGTGACATGGTATTTTGAGGTGTGAGTGTTGAAAGTGAAAAAGCTGATATGACATTCAGTAGTACTCAGATAGCTAAAATTTCTTAGTCATGATACCGATGCTTCAAGTATTGATTGTATTCTTCTTTAAAGTTTAATTAATATTCGCAACACGAGTTTAATAAGCCAGATTTTTATTATTTTCGTAACGCGAAAAAATTATTATTTTCACGCACAAGTTTAAAAATTAATTACGTAGAAAATTATTAATATATACCTGATTTTTATATTTAAGTTTTTGACCATTTAACTCTACATCCTCCTAGAAGAATAATGTGAAAAGACTGATTGATAAAATGTTTCTGAAAAGTCAAAAAATATTCGACAACAGAAGTAAGTCGACAAGAAAAAGTTATGGAATTGATTTTCATCACAAATAAATACTCTTACTAGTTTCACCAACCATCATTTAATTTTCTCTCTTTTGTTGTGCAAAAGTTATGATAATTTGAGCAAAGTAAACGAACCGGATGAACACGAACAAAGCCTTGTTCATGTTCGTTCATTTAATTTTAACCAGACAAATAAACGGACACGGACGATTAAACGGACGAATTTTCTTGTTCATCTTCATTTATTAAGAAAATAAGTTGTTCATGTTTGTTTATGTTCGTTCATTAAGACACTAAACGAACGATAAACGAACATAAACGATCGAACATAGATGAAAATAGACAAACAAACATAAATGTTATTGAATTTTTTACAATATATTGTTTTATAAGTGTCGTTTTGTTTAAACAAACCAATTTTTAAAATTATGAAATTAAAAGATATAATATATGAACATAAATAGCTAAATAAACATAAACGAACGTTACTACGTTAGCGAACGCATAATCGGACGTTCACGAACACAAATGAATGGACGAGACTTTTGTTCATGTTCGTTCATTTAACTAAACGAACGTAAAATATTGTTCATGTTCGTTCATTTAATAAACGAACGAACATAAACGAACTTTTTACCGAATGGTTCATGAAATGTTCACTGAGCGTTCAGTTCGTTTACAGCCCTAGATATGTATATTGAGTGAGAATTGATTGACACTCTTTGTCTCTGTAATTTGATATTTGCATACTCAAATGTATAAACTATTGAAATAACATATACTCTCTCCGTTTCAAAATTATGATCCACAATTTCATTTTAGGATGTCTCAAATTAATTATACATTTTCATTTTTAAGTAAAAACTAGATAATATAATAGGAGAATATTTTCTTTGAGTAGTTGAAAATAAAAGTAGCTCCACTTTTATTGAACTTTGTAATTCTTGTCTCCTGACAATAATTTTGAGACGGAGAGAGTAATAAATGTAAAACTTCATAACATACAAATTATAGTGTGCAAATAAGAAATTGAAGTATGCAAATCATTAGCCATATCGAATACACATATCATCTCCACATATCTTAGTGATATTTTTTGTCTTGTAAAGTAGTCATTCTATTAAATTAACTTTGGATTTTGAATATAAATTTTGAAAAAGAAATTCACATATCTCCCTCTTCTAAACTTCCTTTGTTTCCTATATATGTCTAATTTTCATTATTGAGTTTTTATTGTTTCACTCTATAACCTTATGGAGAAGAATAATGTGAAAGGACTTCAATTCGCAAAAAGCTATTCAAACGTTTAAAGAAATATTTTACAACAAAGGAAATGTTGTAAAATAAAAAGTGGCTCAAAAGTAAAGCTATTTTTCAAGAACAATAAAAATTTGATGGAATATTAAATAATTGATATTTTTGCATTAGTTTTACCGACAATCAATCGTGTTTTATTTATTTATTTATTCATTTTATTTTTAATTTCTAGTGAAAAAACTGAGATTATTTGAATGACTTGTATTTATTATTTGTATATGAGCATGTCAAATACACGTATCATCTTCACATTTCGTTGTATTCTTTTGTATCTTATAAGTTTACCAATCGAGAAAAAAGCAAAAAACAATATGAAAAGTACGTGTACAAGACCAAAGACGTATCATATTTGGAAGCTTCGCTGGTTAAATATGTAGCCATTAAGTTTTAAAGAGGAAGGTATAGTTACATTATTTTGATGAAAAAAAAAAGGGCAAATAAAGATATTTAAAAATTTATTCGGTATATACATAGAACTAGGGAAGTTTTAAAAGAAAAATATGAAAGTTTCTCAATTAGGTTATTAGTAAGAATGATCTTATAATTCTAATTTAAAATCCCGTATGTATGAATAGTTTAAACTTTTTGATGTTAAAACAAATCTTATTTTAAGAAGATAATAGTGTCTTTTAAGAAAAATGAACTCCAATGAATATAATGACAATAAGGGTCCGCTTGGTTTAAAGTGGGGAAAAGGAAAGGGAAATGGAATGCAAATGGAATGTAAAGGAATGAGTGGGGTGGGTAATCAATCCCTTACCCCTCAATTTACTCTATAATGGTTGATTACCCAATACGGGGTAATCAATACATTTGCACTCCCTAACCAAGCACCATAATTTGAGTGGGGTAGGCCCTTTTGAATTCCTTACCCATTCCCCACCCCCTTAACCCCCACCAAGCACCCCCTAAAATCTATACAAGTTTAAAGGTTTGCTAACAACAGCTTTAAAGTTAAGGGTTGTGGTTAAGCAAGTAATTTTCATACAATACTATTTGTGAATAATTCTGATTGGTTGAGAATCTTGGAAAAAGTGTAAAAAATCCCAAAATTAGTGTGTAAACAATTAATTTTTAATTGTGATTGGATGAATTATATTATTAAAAAAAATTGTAGTAAAACACAACCTTTACGATTGTGGTTATATTAATACAAATAATGAATGCGGTGTAATTCGAATTCAAAAAAAATCTTTAAGCGATCTAAGAGTTTAAAAAATCTGAAAATTATGTACTTACACATCAGGCTGAGCATCGGTCTCGGATCGGATATCAAAAGCTCTTTCAACGTCTTTTCGAGCACTTTCTTGTCGCCGTATAGTTTTTCTTGGAATTTGCAACCTCAAATGATTTGACAAAAGATATCCACGTTGAGTAAATCCCGCCAGCTAGGTAATACCCTTGTTAAAATGTAACTCCGTTTACTTCAAACGGAGCCACGTAGCGATGTCATCAAGAAGCAGGGTCGTCCCGTGAAATTTGGAGGCCCTGTGCCGTAACTTTAAAATATGCCCTTCAACTGTGAAAGTCAAAATAAAATAGTACTAGAATTGAGGAGGATAATTTAAATATGCATTGTTTATAGGTATCGATTAAATCATATGTCAAACACTATAAAATCCTCTAAAAATGATCTTATACTTATACTGAACTTTTAAAAGTTAGAGGCCCCTAAAAATCGGAGGTCCTGTGCGCAGTGACGGATCTAGAAAATTTAAGCATGTGTGGCACGAAACTTTTTTATATGAAATAATAGGTACTATATATTACATAAAATATCACAGTTATATTTTTATCTCATTTAAATAGGCTTAGCCAAAATTATGCTTGTCACAAGTTTTTATTTTTTACCTACAGTTTTAAATAAAATCATACTTACTTAGACCCAATAAGATACCTTATTTGTCTTATCAGACCGAGTTTAATGGCCAGTTTAGTCACATGAAAGATTTATATATGTAAAAGCACGAACGGAAAAGATCATTAAGGGCCATTAAAACAACAATATTTAACGAAATTATATGTATTACACCGATAGCAGACTACAGTAAAACCACCTATAAAGCCTTTATTTATAAAGCATATATAAGCTATATCAGCACTTAAACTGGACTATTTTAAACTTTGTCCAAAATCTAAACTTGAAAATGTTAATTTTATAACCCATTTATACTAATTATGAAATAAAAGTGAAACATTAGAGTAAAACTGTAAAGTTTAGAGACTATAGGGTGCATAATGAAATTTTCTCAAAGATATCATCTTCCTTACCCACACACATGACACCCATAACTCTGTTTCTACCATTTTCTTTTAAATTGCTTAAAACTCGTAGATGTTTAACTTAGATTCGTCAAATTCAGTGTAGGTTAAGTTTTTAATACACTTTTCATCTATGTTATGTTAAAACCCAAACTAAAACACCACTTGTCGTTACAAATCATGAGGCCCTTCGAAATTTGGGGACCTTGTGCTGTTGAGCACTCTACACATGCTCAAATCCAGCCATGTGTGGCACGTGCCACAGGTGGCCAGACACTAGCTCCGCCCCTGCCTGTGCGGTTGCCCATGCCGCACATGTTCAAATTCGGGCCTGTCAAGAAGGTCATCGAATAACGGAGAATCTTTTATATAATAAAACAAAACCCCTAGTGGGGACTTTTAAAATCAAATCATACCTTATTGGGAAATAAAATAATTATTATATTATTAGTAAAATTAAAATTTAAAAAAATATAAACCTAATTCAACGATCTTGATAACCCTAAATATAATTCTTATCTAATGAATGTTATCACAAGCAAATATCTACAAAACCGTCTCCTAACTCTACATATATACTATCATCACAACCACCATTAAATCATATATCGATCATCATCACTGGAAAACTTAATTAATTCGATGATCAACATGGGCAACGTATATGGAGAATAAGCAGTATGTGAATTGGCGATATTGTTGCAGAGTAGTGTAGCGAATCAGAAGAGGTTAGGTGGGATGAATGGGGTTGATGTTGTGTTGTAGGCGGTTGCGATGTATAAAAGTAGGGATCCGAAGAGTTTGGATGATGAGGAGATGGTTGAGAATTTGTTTAATTGTTTGTGTTGTTTGTTGATGCCCTTGGATGATAAGGAGAGGTTGAAAGCGGAAGGGGTTTAGTTGATGATTATTATTATGAATCAGAAGAAGTTGTGTTATGGGTCGGTGATTAGGGCGTTGGATTTTGCTTTGACCTATTATCCGCCTGCTTGTGAACGGTTTGTGGATGTTATGGGGTTGAAGACTGCGTGGTTATTGATAACGAGGTTGCTGGTGTTATCTTGCTGATAAAAAAATTTTGGTTGCTAAGACATTTAAGAGTTTTAAATAAGGCTTCTGATGTGATCAACATGCATAGGAGATGTCAGGCTTATGGATGAGATAGATAAGTTTCCCAAGTAATATTTGATATTTAGTTATGTTTTAGCTACCGTATAACTGTGTTTTACATTTTTTTCCAATTTTAATGCAACGCAGCCTGTGATTTTTTTGGGGAAATATTATAGCAACCAAAAATAGTGTTTAACCCGAACCCAATTCCTTATAGGGTCAGTCCGCGGATTATATTATTTAACCACTCAACCAGGTACAACCTGATCTGAATGGATTTCATGTATTGTAATAAGTAATTATGACCCTGTATCAGAAAGAGTTTTTGATTTTGAGATATTTAGATCGTTTATTAGTACTATAAACGAGCATATACTTTCTATCCTGTCTCGGTTTCGGTTTCATGCCACTGATTTCGTATCGTCATTCATCATTTACTGGAATTGTATGCGTCTATTGCTGTTTTTGTATGTGCGTGTACCATCTTCGCAATAAGCAATTATGACCTTGGAGCGAGAGTGTGCTTGTGAGTTATGTTAAGAATGTTTCTTAGTAGTTTTATGAGCATACATATACTTTAAGTTTCTCATACCTTTTTATTTATTTATTTATTTATTTNCCTAAATATAATTCTTATCTAATGAATGTTATCACAAGCAAATATCTACAAAACCGTCTCCTAACTCTACATATATACTATCATCACAACCACCATTAAATCATATATCGATCATCATCACTGGAAAACTTAATTAATTCGATGATCAACATGGGCAACGTATATGGAGAATAAGCAGTATGTGAATTGGCGATATTGTTGCAGAGTAGTGTAGCGAATCAGAAGAGGTTAGGTGGGATGAATGGGGTTGATGTTGTGTTGTAGGCGGTTGCGATGTATAAAAGTAGGGATCCGAAGAGTTTGGATGATGAGGAGATGGTTGAGAATTTGTTTAATTGTTTGTGTTGTTTGTTGATGCCCTTGGATGATAAGGAGAGGTTGAAAGCGGAAGGGGTTTAGTTGATGATTATTATTATGAATCAGAAGAAGTTGTGTTATGGGTCGGTGATTAGGGCGTTGGATTTTGCTTTGACCTATTATCCGCCTGCTTGTGAACGGTTTGTGGATGTTATGGGGTTGAAGACTGCGTGGTTATTGATAACGAGGTTGCTGGTGTTATCTTGCTGATAAAAAAATTTTGGTTGCTAAGACATTTAAGAGTTTTAAATAAGGCTTCTGATGTGATCAACATGCATAGGAGATGTCAGGCTTATCGATGAGATAGATAAGTTTCCCAAGTAATATTTGATATTTAGTTATGTTTTAGCTACCGTATAACTGTGTTTTACATTTTTTTCCAATTTTAATGCAATGCAGCCAGTGATTTTTTTGGGGAAATATTATAGCAACCAAAAATAGTGTTTAACCCGAACCCAATTCCTTATAGGGTCAGTCCGCGGATTATATTATTTAACCACTCAACCCGGTACAACCTGATCTGAATGGATTTCATGTATTGTAATAAGTAATTATGACCCTGTATCAGAAAGAGTTTTTGATTTTGAGATATTTAGATCGTTTATTAGTACTATAAACGAGCATATACTTTCTATCCTGTCTCGGTTTCGGTTTCATGCCACTGATTCCGTATCGTCATTCATCATTTACTGGAATTGTATGCGTCTATTGCTGTTTTTGTATGTGCGTGTACCATCTTCGCAATAAGCAATTATGACCTTGGAGCGAGAGTGTGCTTGTGAGTTATGTTAAGAATGTTTCTTAGTAGTTTTATGAGCATACATATACTTTAAGTTTCTCATACCTTTTTATTTATTTATTTATTTATTTATTTATTTATTTATTTTCTTCTCCACATATAAAATAGTACTATTGGAATTAAATATACACTTCACGAAATTATATTTTTGGCTTATTGCTCTTTTAATGTCAATGTGCGTGTATGTGAATAAAACCGCATATAACTTTAATACATATTGTTTATTCATAATCATGGTTAGCATTTGTTTCGATATATAATCGATATAGGTGGGCGAATGAATATATGAATCCTAAATTTCGTTAGTTTAATCAGACATATTTTTGTTTGTTTTAAGATATAAAAGTTTCACAAAATTTAAAACTTCCAAACATCGTACAATTAGATCAGCTAGAAAATTTACACCCATATATTCTCTTAGAGTTGGCCTATTTGCACTACTAAAACTAGACCAAACTATAATGGAATTACAATTGTAACTACATATAATGGTGATTACAATTACCAAAATGTAATATCAGCAATTTGAGTAATGGATAATATTATTTTTACTTGAATCAGTTTGTCTATTGAGGACCCAAATAACTTCATATAGTAAATATATTTAAATGGTTCAATACCAAAACCTAATGCAGGGTAAGAGATCATCAAGCAATAAAAGAAAAAGAGGCACCACTTACGAATTTCAGGAGATAATAGATTGGGATTTCACCCTCGAGGAGCTTATTAAATCAAACAACATTCGAGGAGGTAAATTAATTCGTTTCTTTTCAATCTTTTTATATAGATTGATTGTGTATATAGCCGGACGGACACGACCGGACGGTCCAGACAATGCGCCGCCTCCAACCCTGATTTCACGGGTCTATGTCTACCACGTGGAAGCCTACGCCGACATCCTAGTATGGGACAGAATAGCGCGCCACACCCTACATGTCAGGAACAGTAGCCTACTTGTACCTCGCACTGTTCCGAACAGTAATCAGGTACAGTTTGAGGTAGTATAAATACTTCTCATTTACTCACTTATATTTTTAGCATTTACTGCACATTTACACACACACATTTATTCCTACCAACCCTATACTTACTCTCACGCCGGAGCTTGGTCCTGGGATAAACACCCGGGGCGAGGCTAACGCGTTTATTGTGTTCGCAGGTTCTAACCTTGACTAGCCATCATCCGAAGGACTTCACAAAGACCTTCGTAAGGTGACAACATTTTACTCAAACAAATTGGCGCCATCCGTGGGACCTAACATTCGATCTGCCCAGGCTATAGAATGTCAGGTCTCGGTCCGGGAACCTCCGGAAATGAAGAAGACGACGCTCTCGCGACAAGAGAACAAATTGAGGGACATTTGTCCGCCCTCAAGTCTTTGCTAGCAGCTCACAACCGAAGGGCAAATGTTCCGCCCATCCGATTAAATTTCGATGACATGGGTCTCGACAATGACGGAGGTCGGGAACGGAGACAAGGAGGAATCGTTACTGGAGAAAGGGTGTCCGATGAAGATCTGGGGAAACCTTTTAAGGAGTTATCTAATTCGCCGTTGAAACGACGGCTCTTGGAGTTCTCGGCTCCGGAACACAAGATGCCATCCCACATAAAACTCTATGACGGATCAACGGATCCGGAGGATCATCTCACTAGATTCTCCGGGGCGGCTATGCAGGGGTCATGGCCTATGCCCGTCTGGTGTCGCATGTTCCAGCAGACGCTGGATGGCAGCGCCCGAGGATGGTATGACAAGCTCCCCTCCGGAAGTATTGACGAATGGGCAGACCTACGTCATCAGTTTGTCACTCGATTTTCCTCCAGGAAGAAATGCTTCAGGGACCCAACTGAAATTACCAAGATCATAAGGAATGCAAATGAATCTCTCCCTGAGTTCAAGGAGAGGTGGACCACGGAGTCAGGATTCATACAAGGAGTCCCGGAAGTTATGAGGATTTCGTCCTTCATGGACTCTTGTAAGACTCCGGAACTTGCCAAGCGGTTCGCTGACCAAGTGCCCAAGACAGTGGAGGAGATGATGAGACGGGTGGATGATTTTGTTAGGGCCGAAAAAGCTTTTGCGAGCACGGAATTACCACAAGGGGAAAAACCGGAGATGTCGAAAAAGCTGCAGGGTGGAAGTTTCCGAAGGGATGACAAACCGTTTCGGGGGTCTTACGGAGCGGATAGACGACATAATGAAGGTAGGCCCAACCACTACGGGCGTGAAGGGTACGCCCCGTATAGACACAGGGACAAGGCACCCCTGCTTCCGCCTAGAAATGATTATCAACCACGTCTGAATAACCCCCCTCCAAGGCTCACTTTAAACTCCCTCTCAAAGCTCCCCAAGGAGATCTTAGCGACGGAGCGTCAGCTGCAATTGCCCCAACCTAGGCCCATGAATTACCCTCCACGAAAGGAGAACCAAGACAAATACTGTGACTACCATATGGAAAAGGGTCATCACACGAACGACTGCAGACAGTTGCAAAGGCAGTTGGAGGAGGCACTCGAGTCGGGCAAGTTAAATCACCTTATTAAGGACGTTAGGCAAAAGGGGGCTGGACCGCGAAGGGATGAACCGCAGAAAGGGAAAATCATCAATATGGTCCGAACACACTCAGAAGGAAGGAAAAGGAAGGACCGAGAGGTTACGGAGGACTGGATGAATGTACCTATAACATTCCCGCCGGTGCTCACGGACGACGTCTCCGATGAGCCTCTCATTGTTGAAGCAGTCATAGAGGGATATTTGGTCCGACGGGTCTTCGTGGACGAAGGGGCTTCGGTAGAGATTATGTTTGAACATTGTTTCAACAACTTACACTCCTCAATCAGGTCTCGACTAAAGCCCACTCGCACAGACTTGCTGGGTTTCGCCGGGAGCGTCACGAAGCCGTTGGGAAAGTTAGAAATGGATGTCGAATTTGGGGACGGGGGTCTGTCTCGGAAAACGACAATGAAGTTCACAATAATCCGGGCTCCATCCCCCTACAATGTGATCCTCGGGCGAAGTGGGTTAAAGACCCTCCGAGCGGTCCCGTCGACAATCCATGCGATGATGAAATTCCCAACTCCAAGGGGTATTGCCACGTTGGTCACCCGGTCAGTCGTGGTATCGGAATGTAGAAGGCTGGAAGACAAGCAAGCATCCCCAGATGAGGCGACAGAACCCAAAGAAGACCGTTCCCCAGAAGAAATAATGGTCAATCCGGCGTACCCCGATCAGCTGATCACCATTGGGGGAAACTTAACCGAAGAGTGCAAAACTCTCTTGAAGGAATTACTTGTAAGAAATATGGATGTGTTTGCGTGGGAACCGTCCGACATGACGGGAGTACCCCGACGGATCATAGAGCACAATCTCAACGCCAATCCTTCGGTGGAACCCGTCTGCCAGAAGCGGAGAGTGTTCGCATCGGACCGAAGTCAGGCGGTGCTAAAGGAAGTGGAAGAATGGGTCCGGGCCGGAATTGTCCGTCCGGTAAAATACCCTACTTGGATTTCTAACCCGGTGTTGGTCAAAAAATGTGACGGCAGCTGGAGGATGTGTGTTGACTTCAAAAATATCAACTCAGCTTGTCCGAAGGACTACTACCCACTTCCGGATATAGACTGGAAAATTGAATCGGTTATGGGATACAGGTACAAATGTTTTTTGGATGCATACAAGGGGTATCATCAGGTGCAGATGGCCAAGGAGGATGAGGAAAAAACGGCGTTCTACACGGACCAGGGAACGTATTGCTATACTAAGATGCCGTTTGGTCTTAAAAACGCCGGGGCAACATACCAAAGATTGGTGGACACGGCTTTTCAAGAACAGTTGGGGAGAAACTTGGAGGCCTACGTAGATGACATGGTTATCAAAAGTAAGGAGGAAAGAGGGATGCTAGGAGATATCACGGAAACGTTTGATAACTTAAGAAAGATCAACATGAAGCTCAACCCCAAGAAATGCTCGTTCGGAATGGAGGAGGGTAAATTTCTGGGATACCTAGTCACTTCAGAAGGAATACGGGCAAACCCTAAAAAGACCAAGGCCATAGCGGACATGCAGTCACCCCGGACGTTAAGGGAGATGCAAAGTCTTAGCGGTAAACTGGCGGCTTTAAACCGTTTCCTCTCCCGGTCAGCCGAACGATCACTCCCTTTCTTTGAAACTTTGAAGAATATCACTAAGGAAAATAAGGATGACTTCCGTTGGACGGAGGCAGCTGAGGTTGCCTTCCAGAACATGAAGAAACTCATCGAAGAACTGCCGTCCCTAACCGCTCCGAGGGCAAAAGAAACGTTGTATGTGTACCTCGCAGCGGCAGAGGAGGCCGTAAGTACCATGTTGGTCGCGAAAAGGAAAGCTAAACAGTGTCCGGTGCGATACGTCAGCAGAACCTTAAATGAAGCTGAGAGAAATTACGCTCCGATGGAAAAGTTGGTCCTATCTTTGCTACATGCATCTAGGAGGCTCCGGCGATACTTTGAAGCTCACCCAATTAAGGTCATCACCGATCAACCCATAAAACAGATACTTAATAAGTCACAAGCTTCCGGCAAGCTTGCAAAATAATCGGTGGAACTAGGAGCATATAATATAGAATACGTCCCCAGGAATGCAATAAAGGGGCAAGTCTTAGCGGACTTCCTTTCAGAAATACCCATCGGGAATAACTCTCCAGCCTATTTCCAACAGCCTGCTCGTAAACCAAGCATTGATGAAACTGAACGATGGACGTTGTACACGGACGGAGCCTCCAACCAGAACGGTGCCGGGGCCGGGCTTGTGCTCATTAGTCCGACTAGGACTGAATACACCTATGCTCTTCGGCTTGATTTCAAGGACACAACGAACAATGAGGCAGAATACGAAGCGTTGCTGGCCGGTCTGCGAATCGCAGCGGACATGGGAGTCCAAAAAATAAAGGTGTATGTTGACTCGAAGCTAGTGGCAAACCAAATAAACGGTGACTACGTGGCCACTCACTCCAACATGATCAAATACTTGACCAGGACGAAGGAGTTAATAGCTGAGTTCAAGCAGTTCTCAATCAATAACATTCCGCGAGCGCGAAATCAAAAGGCGGATGTACTAAGTAAGCTAGCTACGGTAGCGTTCGACCATTTGACGAAGGAGGTACTAGTGGAAGTGTTAAAAGAAAGGTCTATTGAAAAGAAGGAAGTGAATACCGTGGTGGAAGAAGAAGGGGATACTTGGATGACACCCATAATCAAGTGCCTGGAAGAAGGGATATGGCCGGAGGATAAAAACGAAGCGCGAGCATTGAGAATGAAGATAGGCCAATATGTTATGGAAGAAGGAGTGTTATTTAAAAGGTCGTACCTAGTGCCTATGATGAGGTGTCTGGGTCCTTTGCAAGCAAACTATGTCATCCGGGAAATTCACATGGGGGCATGCGGGATGCATTCGGAGCCTCGGATGGTTGTCGCTAAGGCCATGCGGCAAGGGTACTATTGGCCCACAATGCACCGGGATGCACGTGAGGAAATCCGAAAGTGCGATTCATGCCAGATTCACGCGAAGGTTCCAAAGCTCCCGAAGACACTCATGACTTCGATAATGGCCCCGTGGCCATTCTACCAGTGGGGGATGGATATCTTGGGACCGCTACCACAGTCCGCCGGGAAAGCAAAATACGTGATAGTTGCAATAGACTATTTCACTAAGTGGATCGAAGCTAAGCCGTTGACACGCATAACCGGAAAGGAAGTCAAAAAGTTCACATGGGACAACATCGTGTGCAGGTTCGGGCTTCCGAGAATCATAGTCACCGACAACGGAACCCAGTTTGTGAATGACCCTTTCAAAAGATGGTGTGAGCAATTAGATATCCAGCAAATCAACACGGCGGTAGCCCACCCTCAAGCAAATGGGCTAGTGGAAGCCGCAAACAAGAGTTTAATGAATGGTATAAAAACCCGGCTGGGGCGAGCAAAAGCCGAATGGGTGGACGAGTTGCCCAACGTCCTATGGGCACACCGGACGACGCTCAAAATGAGCAACGGCGAGACTCCGTTCAGCCTAACTTATGGAAGTGAGGCAGTTATACCAGCGGAAATAGGGATGCCGACTTACCGAACCATGATGATCAGAGATGCAACGAATGACGAAGAGTTGCGACTCAATTTGGACCTGTTACAAGAACGAAGGGAAGAAGCTGCCATACTTGAAGCCAAATACAAAACGAAGGTGGAAAGATATTACAATCGGAAAGTTCAACCGGTGTCCTTCAAGCCCGAGGAGTTCGTGTACTGAAGGAATGAGGCGAGTCGTGTGGAAGATCAGGGAAAGTTGGGCCCCAAATGGGAAGGCCCGTATCGGGTGACGGAAGCATACCAGAATGGATCCTATAAGCTATACACGATGGACGACCAAGAGGTGCCCCGGAAGTGGCACGCCATTAATCTCCGAAAATGTTACTTATAGTTTTTATTCTGCTTAGAATTCCTAATGTAAGGCCGATGGCCGTTATCAACAAATAGTTATTAATGCAAATGTAGAACATCCTTCCTCAGACGAAGGGGAAGGAAATTTTCCATCACTCATATTGCAAGTGATTGAACGGAAGCACGGACGGAGATTAGCTACCTCCGTCCGAGCACCGACGATGAATTAGTATAAGACCCAACGGCGCCAAGTCGCTAAGGGCAATCCTAAAACATTCGTGATGCCCACAACAACGGCACATGTAACATGACAAAATTAAATTAAGTCTTGCGAAATGCCCACAACGACGGCACATGAAACATGACAAAATTAAATTAAGTCTTGCAAAGTGCCCACAACGACGGCATACAAAGTACGGATAAGTTAAACTAAATCGTGGTTGGTGCCCACAACGACGGCATGCAAAGAACAACGAAAATTAACCAAGTTTAAAGGAACGTTGTACGGCAAATAAACAAGAAGGAATATACATTACATCGGCTGCAGCCTCAAAAGAATATACAATGTGAACGGCCGAAGCCCAAAAGAAAATAAAAATTATTACAAGTTTAATTGTTAAAAGGCCTAAGACCACCGGAAATACATAGGAACATAAGAATGAACTAAGGGTCCTGAGGGGTCTGATCCGTGGGGTTCTGCCCGGATGCTCCTGTCCCCACGGTATTTTCCTCGCCGGCGGGAAGGATGTTCATCACATCTGCAAGGGGCAGGCGGAAAGATGAGGCCACCCTTTCAATATAAGGGAAAAGACGAAGGAACATCTCATCATAAGCAGCCCGAAAATTCTGAACAGCCGCCATGTCAAAATTTTCGTTGCCAGCAATGTAGGCAGCGACCTCTTCTTCCGAACGACCCAACTTCAGACCCGCCAACCATCCAGCATCAAGGGCAGCGTTGAAGACTTCGCCCCAGGCCATCTGATATTCTTCACTTTCCCGGAACCTCTTCACGACCGTTGGAATGAGTTGGCGCACA
>LBNU01033964.1:168129-181353 GCA_014162995.1 Artemisia annua
CAAGTACTTCTGTTGACATTTAATTTAAAAACCTAAATTCACATCGAGTTAGTTCTTCGAAGGACTCTTGGTGGTCTTCTCTTCTCCAAAACCGGCATCAGATTCTCCATCAGCTGTATTTAGAAAAAAACCAACAGAAAGAGGGGAAATGCAGAAATGGTCCCTGTGGTTTGCCCAAATTGCAGATTTCATCCCTGAGTTTTCGAAAGTGCAGAAATGGTCTCTGCAATTTGGGCAAACCACAAGGACCATTTCTGCATTTCCCTCCAACAGAAATGTTAGCAATGACCATAAATATTGAACTGCTAACTGCAACCATTTGTACATGCAAAACGAAACAATTGCACCACAGATACAGAAACTCAGTTATTTATAATTTATGTATATCAATTACTAGGGAAGCATCTTGGTCATAGCTACCGTTAACAGAGATACAAAGTCACTTAAGTTATCACTTATCAGCAAGTTATTGAACATGAAATTTTAACAAGGAATCTTGTAGAATTTATATAAAATTCAAAAATCATTTGAGCTAAGAACTTTTCGACAGATGAAAGTAATACAGTTGAGAGTGCTTCCTATTTGGCTATTATGACTATGAAATTTTGTATCTTTCATGCAATAGTGAATCCTCAAAAGAACTACCATCAATATTCCAGTTTATTTGGAAATTCCGCTAATTTGGTTTTTTGGTCTTACATCAAAACCCAAAATACTTAATAAAGCAAGAACAATTTGAGATTCCACTTCCTATTTCATGTTCAAGTGGCGCAATATATGGTAGGTTGCCATTTACTTTAGGGTAAACTATCAATCCAATTCTAATTTACTGGGATGTCCAAAGTTTGCCCGACCAAGTCCAGGAATAGATCAAGTTTATCGCCTCCTACAACCTAACAGGGCAAAAAATTTCCATGACGTTGCCCTCAAAAGGAGAGATAACGTAAGAACACATGAAATTGAATATTTCACTTAGGCGATGACGATATCCAGATTGATTTCTAATTTGGTCATGTGTATTGCGTTTGCCAAGAGGCAGGCCCTGATTCCTACATCATGCATTTACATGGGAGGACCCCCACTCACCCAACAAACACCGTCCAACACCTAGGGGGGCCGGGACCCTTCCCGGTCCCTTAATAGCTCCGCCCATGCACTTACCCATGCACAATAACTTTAATAGTTCACAATAACCTTAATGTTCACAATAACTTTAATAGTTCACAATAACCTTAATGTTCACAATAACTTTAATAGTTCACAATAACCTTAATGTCTATATAAATTTTTATAAGCACTGAAAACTAATTATCTTCTAAAAGTAGACATATAAGCACTTGAATAAGCAATCCCAAACACCCTCTTAGAGTGTTTATCTGCTAAAATAAACAAATCCAAGCACTCAAAACTACTTATCTGCTAGGCGCCTAGGCATCTAACCATCTTAGAGTCATGTTCATATTCAAGAGAGTGTGTTACATGGACTACAACTTCATAGTTGAATTAACGCCTTGAAGCAACATACATATGCTCAAACTTATTTACCTAAATAGTACATCACTCGCGGGTGCAAGGAAAACAGGAATACATACAGAAACAAGTGATTACATCATAGTATCATACAACAGTTCAAACCTACTTGGTCTAAAAATAGCATATCACACTCCATAGTCCATACATAACAAGAATACCAATACTTGCAAACTTAAAAATTCATAATGAATCTTGCTGTTATTATAATACTTTCCCACGTCTTCCTTTTCGTTTGAGATTTCACGTTCATGGGTTCTGGAATTGCGAATGCGGATGATACGAAGTAGTTGTCCCACAATTGTTGAGTTAGAACATGGTGCGTAACTTCAATACTTTTCCATTCTCTTATAAAACTCGAAATCTATGTCTTCCTCCTTGCCATCTTTAAGAGCTTGTTTGATACTAGGTAGTGATTGACCGAGTTTGCAAGTAGAATCCCCTAAGACCCCATGTACATCACCAATAAAATCCAACTTTTTTAATGGAGTCCAAAATGTTGGATGCTTTATTAGTTGGGCGATGTTGTAGCTCGCATCAAATTAAAAACACATCAATCATTTGAAACTATTGCTGTTAAAAAAAATCATTTGGAACTATTAGAGTATACCATCCTCTTTGAAATTCGCGAAAGAAATATTAGAGTATACCTGCCATCTTTGAGGCATTCGATCAAAATTTTAGATTTTGGACTCGCACTTTCAAAAAGACTTATACAATAGTCTATAACTTCTCCCAACCCTCTCGTGTCATCCTTTATGTTTTTACCTCTCTGACCAAGACCTTCAATGAATATCTTAAGCTCACTTTGACTTTGGCCATCCTTGACAACGACGACATTTGATCGATCTATATTCCCACACAAATTGACGGAGAATTTCATTTCTTGCATCCATGCAACTCCTTGAATTAGACCTCTACAAGATTAAATAAATAGTCACAAACATAAATACTAACATAACAATAATATATTAAGTGCTAGCCTTAACAAGTTTCAACAAATTAAACATAAAAAATGGCAATCCATCCCTTAAAATCAAAGGTTCTTTTAAAAATATGGCACAAAAGAAGTTTTTTAATCATGATTTGCGATCTTGCAAAGATACAAAACTACAAAAAATCGAGATAGTGTTTTCATTACGTAAAATATCATATTTACTTGAATCGTGATCGGGTTATTTGTAAAGAAGGTGGTTCAACTAACGCGCCGACGCAAATCTGCCACTATCTCGTTATAGATCATATCAAGCATCCAAATTTTAAACAACAAAGCACTACAAAACTATGACCTTCAAAAGCTGTCTTTTTTTATGATGTTAAACAGTTCCCAATGTTTTCAAATGTCCGAAGGTTAACATCATCTTGTTCCAATTTTAGACTGTTCTTTTCCCAAAAAGCCGCGTAACTAATGTTATACAATGATACTTAAAAAATGTAGTTAATAATCCCTAAGCGAATGATTGGCATGCCTAAGCGGTATGCATAATACTGTGTCTAATCTATCGAATGCGTGACACATGTCATGAGCTATCTCTTACTCTTCTTATATATGCACACAACCATCTATTTGGAATGTGCAAAAGCAAGTTTTCATGTGAAACAACAAAAAATAACCTTTAAACGAGTGACACAGCAAAGATAGTTAGAATAACATTATACACACAAAACCTGAAAAATCAAACAAATAAACTTATTATTTAAAACTACCTGTAGTTAAATTATGGCCGTTACACGAAGGTAATATCATATCTTTGAAGGAATCATAGCCCGCACATGTTCGTTGGACGAGCTTGTATAGCTCTATAACAAGGTTTGGGAAGTGAACCCCCTTCCTTGTTAATATATGTAGTACCTTCCCACCGGTTCCTCTGACATTTCCAAAAACACCTATTTCAACAAGTGACATAAAGAATTCTTTGCTTGTGTCGAATAGTAAAAGACGAAAATAATGGTTTTGAGCATGTGTGATATGATCTTCACTAGAGCTTAAGACTGAAACTTTGGACCACCACCACCACCACCACTTGTCAGTGCCAACCATTGTCATCACCACCACCACCATAGCATAAGCTTCTTATATTTATGTTGGCAATTTTCAAACAAATGTATGTTTACATGAGATGGTTATATAGAAAGATATAAAGATAAGCAAGTTAGGTAGTTACGAGAGTAAATGCAAAAGGTGGTAGAAGAAAATATATGAGGAGAAGGTAATGAGTTATGAGGCATTATTAATATTGCAGATTCTAGGTACGAAGTTTGTTGGCTTTGTTGAGTGAGAAGTATTGACATAGATAAAGTAGAGTTGGTCATGTTTGGGGTGTTAACATGGATAAAGTAGAGTTAATTGGTCATGTTCGGGTTTATTCGGGTAGGGTAAAAAGATATTTGAACTTGACATTATTAAGTTTTTTGTTGCTCGGGTTGATGTTAATCCGCGTCAAGTAAAACTGGATCGGATTCGTCTATGTACATGGATAAGTTATGAGAAAATACAGAAAAAAAACAAATAGAAAATCTTATTCACGTTAATCGGGTTCAGGGGCGGAGCCAGAATATTTTTTGAGAGGGGGCAATTTTTTTTTTTTTTTTTTTTTTTTTTCACGACGGGCCAATAAAGGAAAAACTTAAGCCAACCGGTAAATGAGTCGGGTCGAATCTGGTTGAGCTTAACACAATAATAAAAGTGATTATAATGAGGAACATCCTAGTATTATTGTGTCTAACTCAACGTTATACTAACCTATACATTTTCTTCGTAACAAATAAAATGTTTTGTATTCTTTGATGACAATGAAAAACCAAACAAAATCTTTAGTATTAGTTGTACATTTTGAAGGTGTTGATATCAATATGTAAACGTGCAACATTTTCTTAAACAATTGATGTGATACAACATAAATTGTATAGCAAAAACACTCCATTCATACACTTTATTTTTTTAAATATAGTTAACTTTTATAAACTTAATTAAAGAACCAAATAAGACAAAAACATTTAAATAACTCACTAGTGATTATTGTGAAATACAATGCAAAATGGAGTAGCAAAAGATAGTAATAAACATGCTCGTGCATTTCTTTAAAAAAAAACGGTTTTTCCCCGTTGGTTTCGGGTCTTTTGCCATCCCTAGCACAGAGCCCAAACGGCTTGACGATACCCAGTGCTCTTTAATAGAAGTTGATTCCTTATACAAAAGGTCACCAATAATGGTTAGTGGTGTTAAAAAAAAAAAAAAAAAAAAAAAAAAAAAAAAAAAAAAAAAAACCCAACCACTCGAACGTGAACCCAAAGACTTTCGAGTGAGGTTAGTTCCGGATTATGCTTTGTTGGCTTACTCCGGGTTCGGCTAAGCAGGGGGAGCTACGGAGGGGGCACGGTGGGCACGTGCCCCTCTCAACTTTCCGGCGTAGTGTAAAATGTTCAAAGAGTCTCATATTTTTCGTCATTTTGCCACCCCTTTAAANTCTGACTTTAGATGGGTTGATTCTATATCCAAAATGGATGGTATATTGTTGGCTAACGAAAGATTGGAACTCAAATTGGGAATGCGAAATAAAATCACTGTCCATCTACATTTTAAGATGGAATGGAATAAAAATGATTCTAGCTTTTTAATGATTGTGATAAAACAAACACGCATTTAGAGTTACAAGACGTATAACAGTTGCTAGTATATAGGTATATAAGAGTATACAAGGATCATATTCCGAAGATCTTTGATGGCCATTTTATTAGGTTGCCATCCATTTGCATCAAATAAATGGTGATACGTATAGTAGTATACGTACGGTACGTATAGCGACGTAGCGGGTATATAAGCTATATATACGTGATATACTAGGGTATAGTAGTGATGATGATACTACTGATATATATATATAGTAGTGAAATACGCGATTACGTATAATTATATATAAATAGAATAAAAACTAGCTGGGTTTCTACGTTTACAGTGCATGGTTGAATGGGGTCGTATATTCTTCTATCACATGTACATTTTTGTTTCGGTATTTAAATGAATACTTCGTAACGTTACCTTTACTTGAATAAAAGAATGGATAAAATTTAACAATTTTCATAATATAGTCAGGGGCGGAGCTACGGAGGGGCACGGTGGGCACGTGCCCCTCTCAACTTTCCGGGCGTGTGTAAAATGTTAGAAGTCTCATATTTTTCGTCATTTGCGCCCCCCTTTAAAACCAAATAAACGAAAAAAAAAAGTGACTAAAGTTGAACAAAGAAGCTTTACGGTTAGAAGTCTTTATGGTTGCGGAGTTGAACAACAGAGCCTTTGATAGTTAAAGAAGATGAAGTTGCTTTTTTGACTTTTTCAAAAGGCTAGGAGAAGATAAGGTTTTTCTGTGGGGTCGGAGATTGCCAAGCGCCACGAGCATTTTTTTTTTTTTTTTTTTTTTTTGTTTAAACCCGAACCGGTTGGGTCGGGTTCGAGGGCGGGTTGGCGGGTTTGGATGCGGGTTTGGGTATTGATATGATTTTTTAGCCGGGTACGGGTTCGGGTAATACCGTCCGATTACCCGTACCCGTACCCGTATCCGTTTAACCGAATCTATACCCGCTTTATTGATATTATAATTAACTAGAATATATATACATTATATATAATTTCTTCCATTATACTTTTTTTATATACATATCTCTATTATATAACATATTTTATTATGTACATGAATTATTCAAAGCTTTAAATCGTTTAATACGATATTCATTTTCTTTAACTTAAAAAAAAATGAATATTTTAGGGTGTTTTCCTTTATTTTTTCGGTGGATTTTAGTGTTACTTAATATTAATACCGTAATTTTGTCCATATAATATTCAATTGGGGATAACCGAAACCCGCGGGGAAACCCGAAAAACCGATGGATAATATTAATCGGATACCCGACGGGTAATGGGGCGGATACGGGTTTGGATATTATAAACGGGTCCGGGTAGGGGTACACTAAAACCCGCCCCGAACCCGACCCGTTGCCATCCCTAGCTCGTGCCATTCCTAAAAAGTGCTGTCACGTCAGCAAAAAACTCAACGGCACTAGAAACCCTTTGACACCACATTTTGTGCTGTTACCTTTGACACCAGAAAATGTGGTGCCGTTAGCCATTTATTTTTTCATTTACATAATTTGTTAGACATATATAAAATTAAAATTAAAACACATTAGATTAACTAAAATTTAATTTCATTAAGATAAAACACATTACATAATTAAAAAAGAACTAACGGTGTAAACAAAATAAGAATTAATGGTACAAGAAAACACTACAAAAGCAAATAATGTAAATTTATATAACAAGGTTTAAAGTGAAAAATAAAAAATAAATAAATAAATAAAAACCTTTCTCAACACAAATATAAGCAATCTACCTGTTGGCAACGTTCACAAATTTAAAGGGAAAAAAATGCATTTGGCGCTGGCTGGTGGTGACCGGCGCGAGGTGGTTTGGCACCAGATCTCAGTGCGCCGTTCTTGGGTTTGGGCTGGTAGAACAACGCAAGGAATGAACGCAACGATACCCCGGTCTAAGATTACATTCTAATAAAATTACTACCAAAACATATATGGATATTTTAGTGTGTGACATCATTTACAAAGTTTGCCTATTACATTTAAGAAGTTTAGGTGAATAACATTTAAAGAATTGAAGATGTTGCTTAGTGTTAGTTGAAATATTAATTATAGTAAGTAGATTTGCAGTAAAAAAAAAATAAAAAAAAATAAAAAATAAATAAAAATAAAAATTGTCATCTTACCTTCATGTACGAATTTCATAACTTATGATAGATTGATAGGTATTTATTTGGGCAGCACACCCTTTTACATATTAAAGTTCAGAACTTGTATCTCTAGCCAGGAATAGATACTTTATCTAGTTAATAGGGTAAAATGCAAAAATGGTCACTAACGTTTCACGAAATCGCAATAATGAGACAAGACAAAAAGTAGCGCAAAAAAGACACTAACGTTACGTAAATGTGCAAAAATGCCACCGAGAGCCATTTTCCGTTAGATTGACCGTTAAGTGCCATGTCATTGAGGGTAGTATCGTCTTTTTATCCCTTTCCACCCAATAACTTCAATTGCCAGTGTTTTGTTTTACAAATTTAGTCCTTTAGAGCAATACTATATACGTGTCTCAATTCTTCTAAGGAGAACATTAATTTCACAAGTAAAGATCTTGAGAATGGTTAAGCTTTGGCAAAATCGTGCACGCAGTACCTGTCACACGCCAAAAATGGCGCAGCGGAAAGGCATTTACGGGGTACGACTTATTAGTAAAGATCACAAGGCGTCGCAATAGAGAAATACTAAATGCATAACGTCATACGGATAATAGTCGCAAACTCCCACAACCGGAATAAGTACAAAGATCCAAGTGTTAAACATAAGTCTCAAAGTCAAACAAACATCAATAGGAAAATATCAAAATGCAACTCCACAAGATATATCCCGGGAGGGTCTTGACTAAAGTCTTGCTAGGCCAGGCCAATACTCAACCTTCTAGTGCAACTTCACCCTTAACACCTGAAAATGGGTACTCGAAAACGTCAACATAAAGTTGGTGAGCTCGTAGGTTTGAAAGTAAACCACGAAGCTGTGAATAATATTGAGTAGGACAATAGTGAGAGAGATAAACAATTATAGCATGAAAATAAAAGAAAGTTTTAATAGCGCTAACTGAACCTGCCATGATTGTCACACAAATAAATAATAGCGGGGAGCTACCCTGGATAGTACTATCCTATGCTTCGGCTCCATATGGAGTTAAACAGTAGCGCATGCTTGCTCACATTAAGAAATAGACTACCACATAGCATATAATCGCAATCAAACGCACGTAATTGTCCGAAGTAACACATGAAAACATTTAGTCACAGCATGAAAACAATTGAAAAGCATTGAGTACCATTTTCCCCCAAGGAAAAACATATAAAAAGTGGGCCTACGAGAACTCACCTTCGTAAGTAAAGCGGTAAATAACACAACAGAAGATATTACGGCAGCTAGAACGTTACAGCACTTCGGACCCGGCACAACCTATTATAACAATCTTGACTTAATATCTAATCTGAAAGTGTATAAATCTCTAAAAGTCAACTATTCCCAAGTATACCCCATTTTGATTTCCAAAATCTTCTTGTTATATACGTATATTAGTGTTTGGTATAAGTGTTTGTGAAGTAGGGACACAACATTGACTCAAGTGAACTCACAACAAAAGAACGACTAAACATAAACGACTCACTTATTAATCCAAAGACTAAATCATGTTAACCGATCCATAACTCGATACTAATTAAATATTAATCTCAACTATATAGGTTATTTCTAGATAACTATGCCCTCGAAACATTTAATAACTCGTTCACGTTAAATTTTATCTCATTTCATAAATCGTTTTCATCAAATATTAAATAACGTCTTTATTGTCATTTAACATCTTCTTTTTAATTAGAAATATTAATTAACGTTTTAGCGTTGCTTAATATTTCTTTTTAACTAGAAAATAGTATATAACGTATCGTCATTTAATACTTATCGTTAATTTTTAAATATTAAGTAACAAATTTTCATTCGTTAGTTAATATTTCAAATTAACTTATATATATTTACGGGTCAATAAACGTTCAAGTATAATTATTTTTACGAGTTATTCTATGTTTCGAGTCACCATCCGAGTTTAAATTATCTCAGGTCAACAAGTCAAACTAGTAGTCCAAATGATAATCAAATAGTCACTTTTAGCTCGTTGAGGCCGCACGAGACTACAAAGTCTCGGCGGGACTCGACTTGGCTGACATCAATCATAAATATAACCATATGTCCACAATTTATATATAGCCGCAATTCAATACTCCAACAATAACGGCCGACTACGGCTCGTCTCTAACCTATCTCCATCGTTCTTAACCACAACAATATCACCAATAACATTACCTCAACATCGACACCTTGCCAAGACCCTAGTGGTCTCGGCTTCTATCTCCTCGGCCATGACCCAACAACCAAACAGACCCTAGTGCTCTCTCGGCTGCCATTTCAACACAACCAACAATAATCGAATCCCTATACCTAAACTCAGCCACGAATCAGATTTATCAAGCCTTAATCCGAACAAAAATAATTACCAAACAATAAAATAACCACAAGGACCAAAGCTTGACTCGACAACTCCATTTTATTGACCATGGCTCACGAATTTAGCCAAGACATGACCACAAGACGACTCAAATGATACCAAACCTTGATTTATTTAACAAAAATGATTAACCCATTTTGTTTCTTACCCAAAGCTAATCAAATCGTGTAAAAACAACTCGCTATTCACGAGTTTGACTCACACCGGGTCACACACGCACATGAACCGGTGTATCCTACCTTTCTTTCTTCGATTTACGCGAGTGAGGTGATAAAAGGTGATTAAGGTGGCGCGTATGGATGTTAACGAGAGTGCAAAGGGTGTGTTTGGGCGCGTGTAGTAGTAGATCGGGAAGAGGGGGTGATGGGGAGTCTTTTGGTGGTGGCGGTGAGATGTGGTAACCGGCGGTGTGTCGGCGGTGAAGGGTTGAAGGTGGCGGCTAGGGTTTTGTTGGTGAGGGAGAGAGATGAATGAGAGAGATAATGAAAATGATGAGTTAGGGTGTGTTTGTTTGTTTTATTCACACAAGGACCAATATATGTTTACTCTATATAAAAAAAAACAAAAATAAATAAGAGGAGCGGCCGGTTTTTACTAGAGGAACCATTCATGTAATTTTTGTAAACTTTCCCGACTACTATTTCCCGGGCACATACCCACTACTAAAATATCCAACACGAGTTCTAGTGTGCACCATGATCTTAATGGGTTTTTCCATAAAATGTGACTATAAATATGTCCATATTAATTAAACTTTTAAATGTTAAAATTATCTTATAAAACGTATATTTGACCTTAGGTTGTGCCGTGTCGTGCGGTCTAGCTCACAAATACACATAAAAGTAAACGCGTAAACTCAAATAAACAAACGAATTTTGAACTTAAGGTTGAGTAAGGACCTGTAAATGCGCGGTTGATACAGTCTACCCCCGTTAATAGAATTTTGCCCTCAAAATTCAGCTAGTACTATGGTCGAACAGGTGTGGATACTTAATTTTCATCTGATCCTCTCGTTCCCAAGTAAACTTAGGCCCACGCTTTGAGTCCCAACGGACTTTAACTATTGGTATCTTACTACGCTTCAACTTCTTGATCTCACGCTCTAAAATCTCAACCGGTTTCTCTACAAAGTGTAACTTAGGATCTATCCGTATTTCTTCCAATGGTATGTGTAGGGTCTGATTAGCAAGACACTTCTTAAGGTTCGACACGTGAAACGTGTCATGAACACCAATTAGCTTTTGAGGCAGTCTTAGTCAGTAAGCTACTGGACCGATTCTCTCAGTGATCTCAAAAGGTCCTACATATCTAGGTGCTAACTTGCCCTTCTTACCAAATCGTACAACACCTTTCCAAGGTGATACCTTAAGCAATACATGATCACCAACACTAAATTCTAGGGGTCTTCGTCAATTGTCGGCATAGTTTTTCTGACGACTGCGTGCAACCTTGAGTCTATCCTTGATTTGAATGATCTTCTCAGTGGTTTCTAGCACTATTTCAGGTCCTATCATTTGACTTTATCCGGCTTCTGCCCAAGCAATAGGTGAGCGACACTTCCGGCCATAAAGTGATTTGAATGGTGCCATCCTTATGCTAGCATGGTAACTGTTGTTGTAGGAGAACTCGACCAATGGAAGGTGGTATCCCAGTTACCACCGAAGTCTATGGCACACGCCCTGAGCATGTCCTCTAAGGTCTGTATGGTACGCTCGCTTTGACCATCGGTCTGTGGGTGATAAGCCGTAATCATATCTAAGTGTGTTCCCAGTGCCTTTTGCAACATTTGCCAAAAGTTTGACGTGAAACGGCTGCCACGATCAGATATGATCGATATGGGCACACCATGTCTCGCCACTATCTCCTTAATGTAAAGCCTAGCCAATTTATCCATCGTATAATCTTCTCGGATTGGTAAGAAATGTGCAGACTTAGTCAATCTGTCTACGATGACCCATATCGAATCGTGTCTACTACTAGTCCTAGGTAACTTAGTAACGAAGTCCATGGTTATCCTTTCCCATTTCCATTCAGGAATTTCCGACTGTTGTAGCAAACCAGATGGTTTCTGGTGTTCCGCCTTCACCTTCGAGCAAGTCAAGCACTTACTAACGTAGACAGCTATGTCTTTCTTCATCCCAGGCCACCAATACAAATCTCTAAGGTCATAATACATCTTGTCTGCTCCTGGGTGAATGGAGTACCTCGTCATATGTGCTTCGTCCATGATTAGGGTTCTCACACCACCAGTTAATGGTACCTAAATCTGGTCTACAAAGTACAGTCCACCGTCTTCCTTTTTATCCAATTGTTTCTCTAAACCTCGCATCTTCTCTGTGGGTGCATGATGAGAGCGTTTCTTAGCTAGTGAAAGAAAGAACCACGGGTATCGTTGTCCCAACGAGCGTTGAAATTGATCTAGTCACTCAAGTCGTGAGTTATGTGAGATGAATGGGTTGAAAAGATTTGAATTTGTTTTAGTTACACTACGAAAGGTTTGCATAAAGTTTAAATGAAATAAAGAACGATAAGAAAATAAGTTTAACTACTAGAGAAAACATGAGACTAAGTAAAGCGAAAAAGAAATAAAAGTTTAAACTAAGAAAGAAATAAAGAAAATGTTTTTGTTGTTTTGTATTTAATTAACGAAAGAAAATTAAACTAAATTAAAAAGTTTAAAAGAAAATTCGACAGAGTAACGGTAAGAAATGGATAAAAGTAAACTCCACTCGATGAACGATGGAGTGCAAATAAGCCTAGCTCGGCTCAATAAACAAGACACGACAATAAAAGACTAAGACTCGAAAACTTAAAATAAATAAAATTCTAAACTCGCTACACAATAAAAATAAAACTCGCTACACAATAAAAATAAAACTCGCTATGCATATAAGAAAAAGAAACTCGCTATGTATATAAAAAACCTAAACTCGCTAGACCTAGGGAAACAAACTCGCTATGCTAAGTGGAAAAGAGAAACTCGCTAGACACTAAATGAACCAAACTCGCTACCAGACCAAACTCGCTATGCTAATGAAGAAAAACAAACTCGCTAAGCCAAAATCATGAACCATACTCGCTAGGGTACCAAAAAGGAAACTCGCTAGGGCAGAAACTAGGTCATACTCGCTATTCTAGCCAAGATCAAACTCGCTAGACACAAAAGAAATAGCAAACTCGCTATGTAAAATGGACCATACTTGCTACTAAACCCTAAAGGACTCCAAACTCGCTAGTAAACCCTAATGACCTACTGGATATAATTTTTACGTGAAAACTTTATAAAAACTTAATGAAAACTTATTTAAACTCAATATTAAGCAAGATCAATACTCAAAATAAGCTATAGAAAACACAACTAATCAAAATAAGCAAAACATATTTCTAGGGCTTGTAAATGAAAAGCTAGTTTAGACTCAAAATAAAGATTAAAAAGCTAAAGATGACGAATTTAAAACTTGTAAATAAGCTAAAACAAAACAAAACAAAAGCTCTCACAAGCTAGCAAAACCCAAATAAGCTCAAGTCATAAT
>LBNU01033966.1:16520-38911 GCA_014162995.1 Artemisia annua
AACATAAGATTTTTGGAACGCAACCTCAAAGCTTTTCTCTCGATTTCCCCGTGATTCAAAATCATGAATTCTTGTTTTACAGCACTCAAGTTCATTCGTTAACGATGCAACTTTAGCTTTTAACTTATCATTTATCTCATTGCATTTCATTATTTGGGCTTGGGTGGTCATAAGAGCAGTTCTGATCTCAGACTCTGAATCAATCATAGGTTCATGTTGTTCAAAATCTTCGTTGTTATCTTCATCAATTGGAGTGTCAAATGTAACTTCGAAGTTAATTTGATCGACATCGTCAAATATAACAACATCGTTAATTTGATCGTCATCATCAAATGTAACTACTGGGTCCATTTGATATTCCTCGTGATTAGATAACGACGACTCATCTTGAACAACTTGTTCCTTGTTTGAATCAGATTCGTAAGATGACGTAATATCATGAACTAAGCATGTGATTGGTTCAAATACCTGAGACAGACCGTCAGTGTCATACACTGGGCCTGAATCATTGACTTGATGTTCTTGAATATTAGCCATCAGCATCACAGCAGCATTAGCTTTCAAATCCTCCATGTCATCATCAGACTGAGCTGTAGCTATAAAACTGTTGTCCCTGTCATTACTAGCATTTCCACGTGCTTCATCCTGAAGTGCAAGAAGTAGAGCCTCTTTGTGGTACTTGCTACCCTGAGTACGTGGTGACGGACATNGTTGTTGTTGTAGATTAGTTGTGAGTGTCGAGACGAAAGTCCAAAAGTTGCAAACACAAACTGGAATCCTTACTCGCAGAAACTAGAATCCCTTACTCGCAAGAAGATTCTGATACTTGCAATATAACTTTCTTACTCGCAATGTAACCTTACTCGCAAGACTAGAAAACTATACTCGCAACTGATACTCGCAAGATAAAAAAAAACTGATACTCGCAAGATGTGGATGATACTCGCAAGTTTTTGGTGATACTCGCAAGATTTGAAGTTCCTTACTCGCAATACGATAAGGATCAAGGGCTTACTCGCCAAACTTTGATACTCGCAACTCTTTACCTTATACTCGCAGAAACCCAAAAACAGTCCTTACTCGCAAATACCTAAGTTCTTACTCGCAGAAACCACAAAAAAATCCTTACTCGCAAATACCTAATTTTCTTACTCGCAAATACCCAAAAAACTTACTGATCAAATTTTTTTGAACACCAAACGAGTATAAACTTGACTTTTATTTATTCAACTTATTTCTAAACCTTAACAACACTAAAATAAAAGCCAACGAGTTGAAAACTAAATCTAACGAGCCAAAATATTAACCAAACTAGATCAAAAACAACCCAAACTAATCTAAAACAACCTCTAATATCCCTAGGCGAATGATACCACTTGTTAGGTCACCATGTTATAGCATAAACAACCAAAGATACTTGAATGAATAAGAAACAAGAATGGAGAAGAAGAAGATGGAATAATATGGAAGGAACTCTACTAATGATATGATAAATATGATAGTGTATTATGAGAACCAACAAGCCTTAAGCAAGGCTTACACAATGTATTTATAGGGGAGTCCAAGGGTCTCAAGTTTCATCACCATACTTTACACTACTAGCCCTTGGACTTCCACTTGTAGTAACATTACATCATAAACTTTCATAACAAAATGTTTAAACGTAAAACATAATAACATAAACTAGCAACCTATAATAAACTAATGACCGACACTTGAATAACGTGAAACGTGTTCCTAACAGGAATACTCTGAGCATTATTGCATCATGAGATACTCTCGGAATGTTGAACAAACTGACAATGTAAAGAACATTGTCAATGTGCTCGTGAGCATCTTCCGTCTTGTTTCCTGAAAATGGGTCTTTCCTCAGTTCCCTTATGAATTGATTTTTAATTTCGAACTGCACGTCATTCCCAATAGCTGGCCTAACCAAACCAGGCCCTTGCTCTTCTCGTGTAAGAGCCAAATACTCTTCAAGTGTGAGGTTATCAATGTCAATTTCTGCCATGGTACCTGAAACTTAAGAATAACCGTGAGTTCTGAAAAGAAAATAAAACAAAAATTAAAAACTTAAATAAAATCCTAATAGATCCCCGGCAGCGGCGCCAAAAACTTGATGCCGGTTTTACCAACCAGGTTTTAATATTTATAAAGTGTCTCGTTTATCTAAGGTCTACCTAATGCACTAACGGGGAGTGTACCCGGTCGTGTGAGGTATAGCTAGTTGGTAAAGCCGAGGTCGTCCCAAGAGCTAAGTGTATGGAAATTATCTAAGTTTCGTGTCCATTTAAAAGGGGTTTTTGAGTTGAAAGATTAATTAAACTATAAAAAGTAAATAACAAGACAAGTAAATAAATAGAAGAAAGATCAATAGAGAGAAATAGTGCTAACCTAATTACTACTCTTGTTATAATTATGACTAGTTTTCTATAAGTGCATCCTATCATATCGGCTGGGGATTTAATTCATTTCGGATCAGAGAGTTAAATCACCTACGTATATCTTACACCTTGTCCTATCCAAAACTATTGTAAAGCCTTGGGTTTATCGGTACGAAAATGTAAGAGTCATTAAGTGCCTCTACTAACATGGACAATGTTGACATAAATAATGCATAAAAACGTTATTTATATTTTTCGATATCTCTACGTTTTGATGATCACAAAATGTAAAATCATTAAATTTAAGATTACTACGTAAACAAATATTAAGCTAGTTTATATCATTATATCCAACTTAATCACTTAAGGTATGAATAAAAAAGTGCTTAATACATCTCATGATCAAAGGGGTATTTAATTAATTATTACAAAGTTTATTTAAATATATAAACATATTATATATTTTTGAAAAACACTTTTGGTAATAAAGAAAAATACTTTAAACATACTAAATATATGAATTCAAATTTTTAACCAAAATCAGTTAGTTTTTCACCAAATAAACTTTTCCCACTAAAAGACAGAACTTCTGGCCGTTACAGCTGGGCGGCCCCCTTAATTTTAAGGGGGCCGACCATGAATTAAGGGGGCCGGCCACGCTCCTCTGTCAGAATCTGTCAGAAACTTTTTCCTATAAATACCACCTCAAACCTGGTATTTTTCTCACCTTTTGCACGAAAATTTTCAGATCTAAATCTCTCTAAACATCTTCTAAAACCCTTTGATCACTAGATTATTAATCCTTGTTTCAAGTGATTCAATCCCTCCTTATCCACACTCATCCAAAGTGCAAAAGAAGAATAATCCTTCAACAACTTAGTTCAAGAAGTATTGTAGAGTAGTTGTGTATATTGTGTACATTATTTGTAAAGTTGTGTTGTGCATGTAATAAGTAGTTTAGGAGAAGTAGAAGTTGNTCTAAAACCCTTTGATCACTAGATTATTAATCCTTGTTTCAAGTGATTCAATCCCTCCTTATCCACACTCATCCAAAGTGCAAAAGAAGAATAATCCTTCAACAACTTAGTTCAAGAAGTATTGTAGAGTAGTTGTGTATATTGTGTACATTATTTGTAAAGTTGTGTTGTGCATGTAATAAGTAGTTTAGGAGAAGTAGAAGTTGTGTAGGGAGAAGAAGTAGTGTAGTAGTGAAGTGGTGTGAAGTAGTGACAAAGGTGTGGTTTGTCCAAGTTGTGTAGAAGTTGTGAAGAAGTCGTGAGATTGGTTCTAGCTAGGATTAGAACCCGACATCTAGCTTTGTGTCGTTAAGCCGGTGTAAGCGAAAGCTGTGTAAGGTTTCTCCGCCACAAGGGAGTTTGTTGACATAGTGAAGAAAACTCTCGAGTAGGTGACTCGGGGAGTGGAGTAGGAACAAGGAAGGTGACCTTGTAGCCGAACCACTATAAATCCTTGTGTTGTGGTTTGATCTTTCTAACTATTTACTTTCATTACTTATTTACTTATACTATATTTGCTTAGTTAGTTAGTAACTATATAATTGTTCATATAGTGCAAGTATTGAATTCACATAAACTAGAATCGAAGTTTTTAAAACAAAATTGTTTTCATAAATTTAAAACGGACGTAAAACTATTCAACCCCCCTTCTAGTTTTCCACAGACAAGTCTAATGGATGCGGCATGGTCAGATCTTACACCCCTCTAACTCCGTTAAGCGTATAGCATCGGTAGGTGGTCCTATGGTTAATTCGCACGTGTATGGTGATATTGCTATCACCAAGTCACATCCCTAGCGACTTGCTTCCTAGGGTTAATTCCACAAGTCTCTAGGGAACAACCAATGCTAAACACTACAGGAACTAGAGTGTCCCAAGACTCGCCATGAAAGTATTCAAACAATAGACAATAGATGCGTAGAAAACTAAATCATAACAATAACAATTTCATAACTAGGCTAACACCGAGAGGTGTTTAGCCACTCATATTCATAGTTGCAGTAAAACAAGATTGTATTATCACAAATGTAAACATGAATCAAATACAAGACAAAGGAATGAATAAACTTATGATTGGTGTGTAAATTCTCCCTTGGAAATGACTTCTATGAGGCTAGAAATTCGTTCCTCCTGCTCCCTGAGTTTCTCCCAACTTCTGTGTGGTGAAAAGTGAATGAATAAACTCGGAATTAGGGCTGGTATTTATAGGCCCGACTTTGTTACGGCGTAGCTGATTGAATTGCTAGGCCGTAACCTTTGTAAATTGTTGTTACGCCGTAGCTTGATCAAGTGCTACGGGCGTAATGTCTTGATAAGATACTTGCTACGGCGTAGTTGCTAGGGTTGCTACGCCGTAACTTCTTCCTTGGCCTCGTTATTTCTTCATTGCCTCAAATTGGGGCTTACGTCGTAGCTGGAGAGTTGCTTACTCTGTAGAGCCTTTTAGTAGACCTCTACGTCGTAGCCATAGTATTGGCTACGCCGTAGTCTTCATAAATTCCTTCTTACGGCGTAGCTAGATGAACCTTTACGCCGTAATCTTCATAAAGTCTTGCTACAGCGTAGGTAGATGAACCTCTACACCATAGTGAGTGCAGAATCCATAATTTCCACATATTTGCTCTTAAGTCCTTCCATTTCCGTGTATGTTCGTTCTTTTACTCATCTTTACCCTGAAACCAAAATAGGAAGAAATAAGAGTATATATTCTTCATACAAATAGAAAAGATGAGCATTTTAGGGGGAAATTAACACTTGGATCATGGGTAAATTTGATGTTATCACCGCACTTCAAAAATTTAATCACGGGACTGTTGTTGAAAGGTCCACTCAAAAACTTCCAAACATCGATCATGTGGATTTTAGATGTGTTTTTTGGGCTTTTGATCCCTCTATCAAGGTTTCAAGCATTGTACACCCATGATTAGCATTATCAAGGTTTCAAGCATTGTCGACCCATGATTTGCATTGATGGTATACATTTGTATGGTAAGTATAACGGCAAAATGATGATTGCAATGGGGGTTGATGGCAACAATCAAATATTGCCACTTGAATTCGCTATTGCTGAAAGTGAATCTTATAGTAGTTGGTATTGGTTTCTCGACTGTGTCAAGAAGCATGTGGTGAAAGAACGAAAAGGTATCTGTCTGTTATTTGATTGCCATAGTGGGCTTTTAAAGGTAGTTAACGATCAAGGATCTCCATGGTTGGAGTCGAACGGTTTCCACAGGTATTCTTTACATCATTCTCCTGAATAACTTTCACATTAAGTCAAGTGTCTCAAACTAAGTATCATTTTGCATGTATTGTTAAAGGCATTTCGTCAACAACTTTAATGATAAGTTTCGAAACCAAAATTTAAAAGTCTTAGCTTACCGTGCTGGGAGTCAGAATCAAGTTCAAAAGTTCAACTCAATTATGGAAGAAATTGGGAAACCTAAATCCGAAAGCTCGTGAGTGGCTTGAAGGACATCCCTTGTCCAAATGGACGTTGGCACATGATGGTGGTAAGCATTACGGTATGCTCACAACAAATATGTCAGATATTTTCAATAGTGTGCTCAAGGGTTCTCGTTACTTACCTATAACGGCATGCGTCCAACTAACATTCTATAGAGTGGTGCATTATTTTAATGCGAGACGTTCTTTAGGACGTGTTCAAACTAACGGAAATTTGCATACTCCACATGTTGCTGCAAAATTGGCTGTGTCAATGACAAAGGATAGTGCACATACCATGAGATCATTTAGTAGGGAGAAAGGTATTTTTGAGGTGACGACTCAAAAAGGAAAAAAAATTATACAAGCTATTAATTTGGAGAAACAAACTTGCACATGTGGTAAATGGGAGATTAACAAGTATCCGTGCTCTCATGTAGCACATTTCTTTCTTTGAATATTTCACAATATGTTCAAAGATATTACTCAATTGTAGAGTATTTGGTTACTTAGGCATCTGAGTTTTTCCCTCTCCCTCATGAAGCATATTGGCCGTAATCATCTATCATATTGCTCCCAAGTTCTGATTAGACGAAAAGGAAGAGGTCATCCTCGTTCAACAAGGCTTTAGAATGGAATGGACATTAAAGAAGGAAGAAAAACTAGCCTGATGTGGTTCGTAACTGAAAACAAGGATAATCTCGGCCAACCGAGATACACAAATGATAACACGTTTTTTTTGTTCCTAAGAAACTTTTATTAAATTCAACTATCCAACCAAAAGAGTTTCAAATGCTTAAATAGAAAATCCTAGAAAAGATAAACATGCATAAAAGGAAAAAGGATAAACATAAATCCCATGACTTAAGGTTCAAACAATAAACAAACACGAACTAAAACTCTTATTGTTGGTTGGACTGGATTTCTTTGATTGGGCAGGTTCTAGCCACTTTCAACATCGAGCTCATCTTGTATTCCGGCCTGATCAATAATGTCGTTTGGATCCGTATCATCCTCCCCCTCTAAAAAATGACTCGTCCCCGAGTCAACATCGAGCTCGTCCCCTTCGGTATAAGGTGATAAATCTACCACGTTAAAAGTGGCCGAGACACCATAATGACCTGGTAATTCAAGCTTGTATGCATTGTCATTTATTCGCTGTAGAACCCAAAACGGACCGTCGGCGCGAGGTTGTAATTTTCCAAAACGCCGTTGTGGAAAACGGTCACGTCTTAGGAAAATCCACACCAGGCTTCTTGAAAAACCACCTTCTGCCTATGCTTGTTCGCACGAGCTTGATATTGCAAGTTGTGCTTAGTAATCTGTTCCCGCACATGCTCGTGAAGCTCCTTGATTTGTTTTGCTCTATCATTTCCCTCGGCACTAAATGTCTCAACTCTAGGCAATGCTACTAGATCAAGCGGAGTAAACGGGTTTCGACCATAAACCACGAGAAAAGGACTGCGACCCGTTTAACTATGAGTGGATATGTTATAGGCGAATTCAACTTGTGGAAGGGCAAGATCCCATTGCTTTTTATTATCACCCACTAGACAACGAAGAAGATTACCCAAACTGCGGTTAGTGACTTCCATCTGACCATACGTTGGTGGGTGATGTGAAGAACTAATTGCAGCTTGGCCCCCAAACGTTTCCAAAGCATACGCCAGAAATGGCTAACAAACTTCACATCCCTATCCGAAGTGATTGTTTTCGGAATTCCATGTAATTTTACGATCTCAGGAAAATACAACCGGGCCACCTCAGATGCGTCAAACGTCTTCGAGCACAGAACAAAGTGAGCCATTTTTGAGAATCGATCCACAAAAACCATAATGGAGTCTTTCTTTCGTTGTGTAAGCGGTAATCCTAGGACAAAATCAATGCTTACATCTTCCCACGGTCCAGTTGGCATAGGTAGTGGTGTGTACAATCCTTGGTTGGTGTGATGAGTTTTGGCAATATGGCAGACGCGACACTGGTTTAGAACTTTCATCACATCGTGAACGAGCTTTGGAAAAAAATCGCTCGCTAACTAAAGAAACTGTTTTTGCGCGGCCAAAATGTCCCGCCAAAGCACCTTGGTGACACTCAAGAATAATAGCTTCCAAGAACGAGGATAATTGAACACACAAACGAAGTCCTTTAAAAGTAACCCATCACGTCGAACAAAGTCTTGAAACAGGGCGACGCCACATTTTTCTCCCACATCCTTGAAATCTGGGTCATCCCTGTACAATTGTTTGAGTGGGTCAAATCCGGCCACATGAACGGTGGTTGAAGTCACGAGCGCTGGTCGGCGGCTAAGTGCGTCGACGACGGTGTTTGCGTGCCCTGCTTTGTGGCGGATGACAAAGTTGAAGTCTTGTAACGCTTCAACCCACTTTGCGTGCCTCAGACTAAGCTTAGCTTGCCCTTGAATAAACTTTAAAGCCTGATGATCTAAATACAAAACAAACTCGTTAGGTAACAAATAGTGTCGCCAGTACTCTAGACTACGAACAATAGCATAAAATTCCTTGTCGTAGGTGCTATAGCATCGCCTTGTGTCATTGAACTTTTCACTAAAGAAAGCGATTGGATGATTCAATTGACTTAAAACGCCACCTATTCCTAGTCCCGAAGCATCACATTCCACTTGAAACACATGGTCGAAGTTTGGTAAGGCGAGTATAGGAGCTTTAGTAACCATTTTTTTAAGTCTTTCGAAAGCATCTTGAGAGGCAGCGGTCCACACAAACCTACTACTCTTAAAAAAACTGTAATAGGGGCCACCAATGCACTAAAATTCTGAATAAAACGCCGATAGAAAGATGCAAGGCCATGAAATCTTCGTACGTCGTGTAAAGACGCTGGTGTTGGCCACGTTGTGATGGCCTCAACTTTCTTGTGAACCATGCTAATGTCATTTCCAGATACCAAGTACCCCAAAAAAATTACTTCCTTAGACAAAAATTGACACTTAGTTTTGTTGGCATACAACTTTTGCTCCCGTAGAACCGTAAAAATTTGGCAAAGATGCGATAAATGTAGCTCGAAAGTTGTGCTAAAAACCAAGATGTCGTCAAAATAAACAACTACACACCGTCTAATAAATGGCTTGAAAATGTGGTTCATTAAGCGCATGAAAGTACTTGGAGTGTTTGATAAGCCGAAAGGCATCACCATCTGATGTGTTTCGAAAGCTTTAAATTTATAAGACTAATTTTACCAATTCCTTAATACTCAAAACACATGGGTAAAAGTATAACCCTCGTTTATAGTAAAGAGTTTTGGTAAAACCAGGTCGTTCCACGGGACTGAGGTTGCTCTTATGTATCAATTAACTAATCAGGATGATTTAGAAAACTTATGCAAATGTTTTACTATGAAATTCAAGTATGAGACAAATATGATTACTTGGATGGTTGCTATAACTCAGTGATGGCTTATGATAATGATCTCAGTGATAAAGCAAGTTTCAACAAATGATTAGTTGTTTTCGTCAAAATAACGTTTCATAAGTTAACAGTCGTGCTTCAAGACTTATGTTTACTAGTCCTTAAACAAGTGGTTAACAAGTGTAAGTACTAGTTGCAATATTTAAAACTCTATTATTTATTTCAATACAAAAGCAATTTCTCCTTCAATTGATCAACACACATAGACATATGTTGAAACCCATAAAATACTAGTTGAATCTTTCGACTCTTTCCAATTAGCAATTATAATCAAAGAGATAAACAATGGTGATAAGTTTGAACACAGCAAGATCTTAACATAAACAGGAAATCAACAAGAGATCATAACCACAACACAACACTTTATTATATAAACATATCCAAGCAACCATAAGGAGTTTAGCCTAACATAGCTTTAGTAATCATGCTTACAGTGGTAATATCGTATGAAATGATCAATATACTTTCTGGATTAATGTAATGAAGAAGCTACCATCACTAGCGATCACCATAATTAATATCTAGAGAGTATTTCAATGCTTTTAGAACTTTGACTTTATTTATATCACCACAATGATTAGAACACGAGATGAATTGTTATCAGAGCTTTGTTGGTTGTTGGGATGAGTGTTGGTATGAAAATGAGGCAAAATTAGGCTCTATTTATAGGCAAATGTTTACTGGCCAGGCACTGAAGTACGCCGCACTTGAGGAAAGGTCGGTGGGCTTCACACTGAATGCCGGCGATCTTGGAGATAAACAACGGCGGCCTTCAATAGATTTCTTGGTGCCAAAGGGTCATTAATAGAGCTGAAGGCCGGCGCACTTGAGACATAAGATCGCCGCACTTGACTTGATTTGACTTATATTTGTGTAGGACTACATTCGTCCCCGTAACCGGCGCACTTGAGACATAAGCTCGGCGCTCTTTTCACTTGAAATAGGCTTTATCATAAGATTATCTTGGATTTGTACATTTTGCCTTGGTTCTTGAAGTTCTTTGACTATTGGACCTGAAATGTATTTTCATGCAATTAAGTATCGAAAGTCCTTATAAATCATATAGAAACTAACAAGTAACGCTATATAAAATATGTATAATTCGAGCGTCATCAAATACCTAGAATTTGAGGAACTTTGCTGTTTTGGCAAAGGTTGACTGGCGAAATGAGGCTCTATTTATAGGCAAAGGTTGAATGGCCAGGCACTGAAGTACGCCGCACTTGAGGAAAGGTCGGCGGGCTTCACACTGAATGTCGGCGATCTTGGAGATAAACAACGGCGGCCTTCAAGAGATTTCTTGGCGCCAAAGGGTCATTAATAGAGCTGAAGGCCGGCGCACTTGAGACATAAGATCACAGCACTTGACTTGATTTGACTTATATTTGTGTAGGACTACATTCGTCCCCGTAACAGGCGCACTTGAGTCATAAGCTTGGCGCACTTTTCACTTGGAATAGGCTTTATCATAAGATTATCTTGGATTTGTACATTTTGCCTTGGTTCTTGAAGTTCTTTGTCTATTGGACCTGAAATGTATTTTCATGCAATTAAGTATCGAAAGTCCTTATAAATCATATAGAAACTAACAAATAACGCTATATAAAATATGTATAATTCGAGTGTCATCAACTAATATGATCAAACAATTAATAAAAAGAGTAAATACTAGTCCCCGACAGTGGCGCCAAAAACTTTGATGTGTTTCGAAAGCTTTAAATTTATAAGACTAATTTTACCGATTCCTTAATACTCAAAATACATGGGTAAAAGTATAACCCTCATTTATAGTAAAGAGTTTTGGTAAGACCAGTTCGTTCCACAGGGACTGAGGTTGCTCTTATGCATCAATTAACTAATCAGGATGATTTAGAAAACTTATGCAAATGTTTTACAATGAAATTCAAGTATGAGATAAATATGATTACTTGGATGGTTGCTATAATTCAGTGATGGCTTATGATAATGATCTCAGTGATAAAGTAAGTTTCAACTAATGATTAGTTGTTTTCGTCAAAATAACGTTTCATAAGTTAACAGTCGTGATTCAAGACTTATGTTTACTAGTACTTAAACAAGTGGTTAACAAGTGTAAGTACTAGTTGCAATATTTAAAACTCTATTTTTTATTTCAATACAAAAGCGATTTCTCCTTCAATTGATCAACACACATTGACATATGTTGAAAACCATAAAATACTAGTTGAATCTTTCGACCCTTTCCAATTAGCAATTATAATCAAAGAGATAAACAATGGTGATAAGTTTAGAACATAGCAAGATCTTAACATAAACATGAAATCAACAAGAGATCATAACCAAAACCAAACACTTTATTATATTAACATATCCAAGCAACCATAAGGAGTTTAGCCTAACATGGCTTTAGTAATCATGCTTACAGTGGTAATATCATATGAAATGATCAACATACTTTCTGAATTAATGTAATGAAGAAGCTACCGTCACTAGCGATCACCACAATTAATATCTAGAGAGTATTTCAACGCTTTTAGAACTTTGACTTTATTTATATCACCCCAATGATTGGAACATGAGATGAATTGTTATCAGAGCTTTGTTGGTTGTTGGGATGCGTGTTGGTATGAAAATGAGGCGAAATGAGGCTCTATTTATTGGCAAAGGTTGACTGGCCAGGCATTGAAGTACGCCGTACTTGGGGAAAGGTCGGCGGGCTTCACACTGAATGCCGGCGATCTTGGAGATAAACAACGGCGGCCTTCAAGAGATTTCTTGGCGCTAAAGGGTCATTAATAAAGCTGAAGGCCGGTGCACTTGAGACATAAGATTGCTGCACTTGACTTGATTTGACTTATATTTGTGTAGGACTACATTCGTCCCCTGTAACCGGCAACTTGAGACATAAGCTCGACGCTCTTTTCACTTGGAATAGGCTTTATCATAAGATTATCTTGGATTTGTACATTTTTTCTTGGTTCTTAAAGTTCTTTGTCTATTGGACCTGAAATGTATTATCATGCAATCAAGTATCGAAAGTCCTTATCAATCATATAGAAACTAACAAATAACGCTATATAAAATATGTATAATTCGAGCGTCATCACCATCCATTCATTAAGCCCGTCACGTGTTTTGAATGCTATTTTCCACTCGTCCCCTTTCCTCATACGAATTTGGTGATAGCCACTCCGCAAATCCATTTTGGAAAATATGTTGGCCCGTGTAAGTAGTCAAGAAGATCATCAAAACGAGGTATAGGAAAACGATATTTGATGGTAATTTGGTTCATCGCGCGGCTGTTAATACACATTCGAAAAGTACCATTAGGTTTTGGTACGAGCAACGCGGGTACTGCACAAGGACTCATACTTTCCCGGATAAGGCCTTTCTCGAGCAACTCGGTAACTTGACAATGTAACTCAGCGAACTCTTTAGGGTTCATTTTGTACGCCGGTTTATTCAGGATACTAGCACCAGGCACAAAATCAATGCAGTGTTGTATCTCTCGCATCAATGGTAGTCCTGCAGGAATGTCATCGGGAAAAGACTCGCGGAGCCATGATTAAACCAGGCATGCATGCCTTTGAGACCCCTTTTATATGTCTTAGTAACCTGACTTTTGTGTCTTAGTAACTTGACTTTTGTTATGTTTTGTTCCAACTGTAACCTAACTCTTATGCACTGGTGGAGAAGTATACATGTTTTGTTCATTTGGTTTTGTTTAGTGGAAGTTGTGTACAAAATACAGTTTCAGTAAGTTTTGGGTTCATGTTGGTTCGAGATGAAGTGTATGCAGCAATAAATTCTATGTTGGGAACCTTAGTTTTTTTGTCCAGTTAATAAGTACCTGATGTTACATTTCAAGTGTTAATTTAGTGGAAATATTTGAGAAATAATTGTGTAAAGTTGAAAGTACCTATTTTGTTAAATAAATTTTGAAAGTATTATGGTCTAACAAAAAACTTGAATTTCAAATATTTTTTAAAAGCTTTAGTAACTTGTTGAGGCAACATTATCAAGATCTCCTAATGTTTTAATGATGACAAATAAACATACGAAACACATAAAATATCAAACGGTAGCCAAATTCCCCGGAGCCCATATCTGCTCCTGGCGCGCTACCCGCGCGTCAACGCGCGGGTGACGCGCCAGGCCACTGTATGGCTTCGGGTGAAATTTGAAAGTCGGCTTTCCTCTTACCCGACAATTGTGGATCTTTCAATACAGGTATGAATATGCTATGTGCTTAATTGAGAACACTCGAAACGAGTTTTGGGATTAGAGAGATCCAACTTTTAAAGCACCCATTTACGGGTAAACGTCAACTCATGTTTTCTAACTATCGCCTCTAGCCAAGGCTTTTATAAACTTAGGCAGCTTATATATTTCACGTAACATCATGTGAAAGCATTCATATGCTCATATCCCGTGCTTACGTCTTCTCTAATTATGTAACGGGTTTACTCCCTTATTGGTCAAACTAAGTCAAAGGTCATGATGTGGTCACGGTGTGTACAAGTTTTAAAAATTTATAAACACGCTTATCCGATTAACTATTAACACATACGAGCAAGTATACTCGTCCGTTTTAGTAAAGGTGGGTAAGTCGAGATCGTCCCAAGGGATTTTGGTGATTAAAGTATTATAAACTAGTTTGTATTTAAAAGGGTTGTCAATCCTAATTATCGAAAATTCAAGTATTCAAGAAACAATATTAACTAAAACATATACTTGTGTGAAATGCTACAATCAACCATTTNAAATGATCAGCCACTAATGATAATGAGGAGTAAAACCTTCAATAAATGCCAAATTGTAACTGCAGTCTCATTCCAACCGATCGGTATTGAATCCAACCGATCGGTTGGATCTTCTGGCAACATCCAACCGTTCCGGTTGCGGGCTCTAACTGAACGGTTGGATTGAACCTGTAACCAACTTTGACTTTTCTTTACTTTTCTTTGTCGCATGTTTTCTCCTTCATCTTGGTGCTGATTCCTTCCATATAACTTGATATTATCTCATCATATGAACGTAGAAATCTTGAATCTATCAAATCCTTGGGTCCTTGTGTGATTCTTCACTTGATTCCTTCTCGAAAATCTCCAATTATACACGTTTACTTCATTTCTTCATCTTTTTCATCACTTTTTCCTGTTTTTGGCTACATTTGCTTTTTCCACGATTAAGTAACAAAAACATACAAATATGGCAAAATATGATGCATAAAACGTACCAAAAAATATGTATAATTTACGTGTTATCAGGTCACTTTGCGTAAACGTATCCTTTCCCACTTGGGTTATGCTTTACATCAAGGCAAAGCACTTAACTTGTTTGAACCAAGGTATTAGTTGAGAACGTCGAGTCGTGGAAAGTCACGAGATATGAACCTATGGATTCTCGACGTTGTGTTACTTGAACTAATAAGTAACCTATGAATTTCTCAACTTATAATCTTAATTGTCTAAACATTTTCTTCTTAATGACAATTAGATTATTTCTTAATCTTATTCTTAATCTCATTTTTACAAAAAGCGAAATATACCAAATCTCTCACAATCCTTTCCAAAATAATTCCCAATATTCTCTTACAATATTCTCTTACACTTCTTACACAATGTGTACCTTGTGTCTCCCCTTACTCACACACAATATTATCTCAATCTACCAACTTCCCATACAATCTTTATACACGCACTTATACACCTTGTGTACACACACTTGATTTCAAAATACACACTACACTCTCACAACCATCTCCTCTCTACACACACTAGCCAACTCACCATATCTTACCATATCCAACTCATATATTCTCTTACACAATCTCTTACACTCTTACATATTCCCTTACACACTTTACATCTCAACCATCCATTCCCATACAACACATCTCAACACTCCAAATTCAACACATGAGAATTATTTAAAAATCAAAGGAGGCTCCCTTTGATCACCACCATCCAATTCAAACAAAACCATCTCAACCATCCATCACATTCATTCCCCCCAAGCAAAGGAATATACCTTTGGAATATGCTATCTCTAACCTAACCATGGTTACTTTCTAACCCAACCTAACACACTCTTCCCTATGGAGGAATATCCCATGGCATATTCTCTTCTCTATTATGCCATGTGAGGAATACCATTTCTACCCCTACCAAATTACCTTTTCTACTCTTCTACCCTTGGTATTTGGTTTTCTTATAAACACTTCACAAAACATTTTCCAAATTGGCTATTTGAGTTGGTAAACCTTAGATTGATTAATGTTAAGGTTTAGTGTGAAGTACAATTGGGTGTTTAGCAAGGATAGGTATTTACAAGGACCAACACCCAAGTCTTTGGAAAACTTAAGACAGAGTCCTGGCGCGCTGCCCGCGCGTTGACGCGCGGGTGACGCGCCGGCCTCGGTAAAATTTTACCAAGTTTAGGTCTTGGCCTATAAATACCCCCTTGCCTCTTTTATTCCTCATCCCTTGCCATTATTCTTTCTCTCTATACTCTTTCTCTCTAATCTCTCTAATTCTCTCTTGTGTTCTTAATTAAACACTAACATCTTTTGAAAGAACACATCTGCTTGCAAGGGAAGAATCACAAGAATTTAATCCACTCTTGTGATTGTGTCGAGGGTCTTCTTATCTATACCCTTTCTACTACAATCGAGTCTATAGGCTAGGTTAGAGCTTGGTTGAACAAACTTATATTCATTCATTCAATTGTTTGTAAGGGAAGTCTTGTTCTTGGTGACCAAGCCTAGATCATTGGGATCTAGTTGGGGTTTGATACTTCCGAGTGGAAGTTTTGGTTATGGTCTAGGTGACCAAGTGTAAGTCGAATCACGAGATTCTTTAGGGTGGTTTCCGAGGGCGGAATACCGTGGGAGTAACTCCTTCTTTGTGAGCATCGATATTGGCGAATATCGGTGGAGTGAATTGTAACGGTTTGTAGTCCACCGAAAGGATTATACTAGTGAATAGTATCGAGTCGTGGATTCGCAACTGGACGTATGGATGGTATAAACCCCCCATCCCGAACCAGTATATATCGTGGTGTTCTTTACTAGCTTTATATACTTGTGATTGTGTTTGTGGTTGTTCCTACTTAGACCACTTGGTTGTCTTCGTGGCTTAAATTTGTTTAAACGTTCTATAAGCCGAAGAAACCGTATTCACCCCCCCTCTACGGTTCTACAATTGGTATCAAAGCGGAATACTCAAGTTTTTGAGTGTTAAAACCTTCCCGAGAAGTCGTTTTAAGTCAAAAACTTCTTTTCCAAAAATCTAAAATCCTAACAAAGATTTTTGGTAAAGTTGAGTATAGATCTATGGCTCAAGAGAACCATGTGCTCTTTGGGGTGAATACATTTGATTATGAAGATCTATGCATGAAGAATCCAATGATTGGATTTGAAGACACTCGGAGTTATATCAATGACGAAGATAACAAAGAAAGGAATGAATCATGCTTCATGGCTTTAGGGTCTCCAAAGGTATATCTAGATCACTTTAGTTCAAACAAAACATTAGATGCTAATGAATTAGAAAAAGATAATCTTGAATTAATAAGAATTAATAATGATTGGATTAAAGAAATAAAAGCTCTACTTCGAGAGAAACGCATTTTACAACAAGAGACGAATAAATTATCTAGTAGAGCAAATGAGCTTGAACTTGAAATTAAGAAGATCAAAGCCAAAGAGGTGGTTGAACCATGCTTAAGTTGTGAAAAACTTACACATGTGGTTGACTCTTTGAACAATGATGTGTCTAAACTTCAAGATGAAGCTATGAGTTTTTCAAAGTTTAAGAAAAGTAGCATAAACATAGAAAATAAAGTTTCATGTCAAGATAAGGAAGATCTTGAAAAATTTGAAAGCTTAGAGAAACCAAAAATAGACACTAAAGTAAATGAAAATTTGCCTTGTCCTAATTCTATACCTAGAATACCTCAAACACATGTTTCTAGTCCATATGGTATTCAAGTACCAATCTTAAGTGTTAATGAGATGAAACAATTTTACAAACCCATCACTCATAGTAGGTATGATACATTCAAAACACATAAGACTCATTCAAAAAACAAGTATCATAGTCAACACTCTCCTCAAAAGAAAAGGGGGTTTAATAGGAAAGAAAAATTTTACCCAAACAAAAGGCCTCTAAGACCAAATAATTCTAAGCCCTCTTCTCAAGACACTCCTTGGAAAATATTCTCCGAATTTGGACTTAAGATACTTTGTAACTTACTCCAAGATCCAAGAATGTATAACATGGAAGTGTTCTATGCTAACCTCAATGGACCCATAAGAAAATGGGGACCGAGAGTTTGAGTTTCATGTTTGTTTTATAGGTATGCCAAGAAGACATGTGTATGACAAACAATGCTTGTGAACTACACACTGAAAAGGCATTTAAATCCTCCATTAGCGTTGTTGGAGATGATTCTACACTTTGGCATAAAAGATTAGGACATGCTAGCATGAAGGTAATTCTTAAGTTAATTTCTAAAGCATTAGTTAGAAATTTGCCTAAGCTAGATTATGCTTATCATTCTTGCAATGTATGTAAATTAGGAAATCAAGTCCATGCAAGTCAAAAATTTAATAATGATAACATCTCAAGTATAAGGGTCTTAGAATTAGTTCACTTAGGCTTATTCGGTCCATCAACCACTCAAAGCTATGAAGGAAACTTCTATACTTTGGTTGTTATTGATGACTTCTCAAGGTATACATGGATAAAATTTTTGAAATCTAAAAATGAAGTTTTCGAAAAGTTCAAAAACTTAGGAAAAAGCCTACAAAATCTACATGGTTGTTGCATTACATCTATTCAAACGAGTCTCGGTGGGAACTTTTATAAAAATGTGCAATTTGGAGATTTTTGCGATAAAAATGGAATCTTACATAATTTCCGATCTTCTGACTCTCCTCAAACTAATGGGATTGTTGAAAGAAAGATTCGGCGCTTGCAAGAAATGTGTTGTATTATGCTTAACGAACAATCTATCTCACAAAAGTTTTGGTGTCACGCTATAGAAACCGCATCCTTCATTATGAATAGAACATCAATTACTAAAACAAGTAATAAAACACCTTATGAGATTCTTAGGAGGAAAAGGCCATCATTAGGATATTTTAAAATCTTTGGTTGTAAATGCATAATATCTAAAACACATAATGGAATCTTCCTAGGATATTCACATACATCAAAGGCGTATAAAGTTTATAATAAGGAGACCTCTAAAATCATTGAGACACTTGATGTAAGTTTTGACGAAGAAACATGCTTGCCATTAGAAGATAAACTAGGAGAGAATAATGATCAAAGTCAAAATTTTAATCACACTAATCTAGTTGAAATAATAGATCATAACGATGAAAATGATTTAGAGAATGATTTTATAGCACAAGCTCAAAACAATACATTTGCATTCATATCAACTATAGAGCCAAAATGTTTTGAGGAAGCTATTAGTAACGAAAATTGGTTTATGGCAATGCATATTGAGATAGATCAACTCACACGCAACGATGTTTGGGAATTAGTTCCATTACCTAATGCTTGCACCCCTCTAGAATTAAAATGGGCTTTCAGTAGCACCTTGCATGAAAATGGAACAATTTGTGAAAATCAAGCTAAATTAGTAATAAATGATTTTGATCAAGTTGAAAAACCCGTTAATCACATTTTTGCCCCGGTTGCAAAAATAGAGTCTTTACGCATTCTTCTTGCATATGCATGTAGTAGCATGATTAAACTTAAACAAATGGATGTCAAAAATGCTTTTAATAAAGTCATCAATAGTGAAATATATGTTACCCAACCACCGGGATTTATTAACTTTCAAAAACCTAATCATGTTTTTAAAATGAAGAAAGTCTTGCATGGAATTGAACTAGAAAATCATTCATGGCATAATAGTGTAATATCCTTCCTTGTTGAAAATAAATATGCAAGAGGCATGAAGAATAAGTCGTTATTCTTCAAGATAAAAGACAAGCATCAAATAGTCATTCAAATCTTTGAAGATGATATTCTTTGGATCTACATGCCAAGCATTGCATGACGAGTTCATTAAGCATATGCATGAGAAATTTAAGATGAATGTCTTAGGAGATCTTAAGTCCATACTTAACTTACAAGTCATACAAAGTAACAATGGCACATTCATCTCAGAATCAAAATATTTAAGAGAGTCTCTTAGAAAATTTGATCTTGAAAATGTTAAGTCCATCAAAACGCCAATGGCAACCGATCTAAAACTCACCTTGGACAAGGAAGGAATTTCGGTTGATAGCTCTAAATATCGATGTATGATAGGAAGTCTACTACACCTAACCGCTAGTAGACCCGACATCATGTTTAGTGTATCTCTATGTGCACGATTTCAAGAAAACCCCAAGGAATCTCACATGAAAGCGGTAGTACGGATATTTAGATACTTAAAGAGCACACCTTATCTAGGTGTTTGGTACCCAAAAGCCTCGGGCATTGAAATTAGTATTTACACCGACTCCGATCACGCCAAAAATATGTTGATAGAAAAAGTACTAGTGGCGTATGCACCTTTGTAGGAGAATGTCTTACACAATGGTCTTGTCAGAAACAAACTGCTTTAGCTATATAGACTACCGAAGCCGAATATGTTGCAGCCGGAAGGGCTTGTCAACAAGCTTTGTGGATGAAGCAAGTGGTTAGTGACTACAACATCTATTTACAAGATGTTCTTGTATTGTGTGACAACAAAGGTGCTATTGACCTTAGTAAAAATCCCGTCCATCACTCTCGAACGAAACACATCAAAATCCGTCACCACATTCTACGTGATAACGTTCAAAAGGGAAATATTCTTTTAGAAAAGGTTACCTCCGAAGACAATGTTGCCGATGTCTTAACAAAACCTTTAAAACGCGAAACCTTTAATTATCTTAGATTAGGTCTCGGAATGATAGAACATCGGGAATAAAGTTGTTTATTCCGTCAAGTTGGTTTCAAAATTGAGTTGTACTCAATATTACAAATATACTTTGTAACACCCGAACCAACAAACAAAGAATTGTTCTTTGATAACTCATGATGGTCCAATATAAATAAATAACATACTCTAACACATCCTTCCATCTCATCTCATCTTATCCTAAAAACAAAACCTCAATTGGTCACTCTCATTGGTCCACATAGGATTTCATGGGCCCCCACTTCAATAACTTAAATTCACACACCAAACAAACCTTTCCTTCTCTTCTCCTTTTGTTGCTGCCGACCACCCACACACACACACACATACTCATCTTCATCTTCAATTCTTCCTCAATCCTACATTCTTCTTTCCTTGAAGATCTTGGAACGATGGGTGGTATGTGCTTAAACACATACCTTTTCTTGACCAAATTAAGACCTAAAAGACCAAAAACCCGCAAATAAATGCCAAATATATGTGTTTTTGTGTTTTTGTACATGCAGGTAATAAAATATGAGAAAACGACAAAAATCAAGACAAAATCACAAGAAACGAGCACGAGATTTGAAAGAGTAAATATTTATAGCCGGGAAGCGAATTTGAGCTCAAAATGACAAAACAAGTCCCTGGAAGTTTTAAAGTTTCAAGAATAGTCCCCTGCACAAGATTGATGAAGTCTCACAAAAATTACAAGAACGGTCCCTCATCTTTGAAAAGTTGTCAATATTACTAGAGAAACCAAAAATAGACACTAAAGTAAATGAAAATTTGCCTTGTCCTAATTCTATACCTAGAATACCTCAAACACATGTTTCTAGTCCATATGGTATTCAAGTACCAATCTTAAGTGTTAATGAGATGAAACAATTTTACAAACCCATCACTCATAGTAGGTATGATACATTCAAAACACATAAGACTCATTCAAAAAACAAGTATCATAGTCAACACTCTCCTCAAAAGAAAAGGGGTTTTAATAGGAAAGAAAAATTTTACCCAAACAAAAGGCCTCTAAGACCAAATAATTCTAAGCCCTCTTCTCAAGACACTCCTTGGAAAATATTCTCCGAATTTGGACTTAAGATACTTTGTAACTTACTCCAAGATCCAAGAATGTATAACATGGAAGTGTTCTATGCTAATCTCAATGGACCCATAAGAAAATGGGGACCGAGAGTTTGAGTTTCATGTTTGTTTTATAGGTATGCCAAGAAGACATGTGTATGACAAACAATGCTTGTGAACTACACACTGAAAAGGCATTTAAATCCTCCATTAGCGTTGTTGGAGATGATTCTACACTTTGGCATAAAAGATTAGGACATGCTAGCATGAAGGTAATTCTTAAGTTAATTTCTAAAGCATTAGTTAGAAATTTGCCTAAGCTAGATTATGCTTATCTATCTTGCAATGTATGTAAATTAGGAAATCAAGTCCATGCAAGTCAAAAATTTAATAATGATATCATCTCAAGTATAAGAGTCTTAGAATTAGTTCACTTAGGCTTATTCGGTCCATCAACCACTCAAAGCTATGAAGGAAACTTCTATACTTTGGTTGTTATTGATGACTTCTCAAGGTATACATGGATAAAATTTTTGAAATCTAAAAATGAAGTTTTCGAAAAGTTCAAAAACTTAGGAAAAAGCCTACAAAATCTACATGGTTGTTGCATTACATCTATTCAAACGAGTCTCGGTGGGAACTTTTATAAAAATGTGCAATTTGGAGATTTTTGCCATAAAAATGGAATCTTACATAATTTCCGATCTTCTGACTCTCCTCAAACTAATGGGATTGTTGAAAGAAAGATTCAGCGCTTGCAAGAAATGTGTTGTATTATGCTTAACGAACAATCTATCTCACAAAAGTTTTGGTGTCACGCTATAGAAACCGCATCCTTCATTATGAATAGAACATCAATTACTAAAACAAGTAATAAAACACCTTATGAGATTCTTAGGAGGAAAAGGCCATCATTAGGATATTTTAAAATCTTTGGTTGTAAATGCATAATATCTAAAACACATAATGGAATCTTCCTAGGATATTCACACACATCAAAGGCGTATAAAGTTTATAATAAGGAGACCTCTAAAATCATTGAGACACTTGATGTAAGTTTTGACGAAGAAACATGCTTGCCATTAGAAGATA
>LBNU01033968.1:0-10637 GCA_014162995.1 Artemisia annua
AATTCTTCGGCCCTCACAGACGAATCCTCCTCGCCGATCACACGCGCTTTTTTAGGAGGATCCCCTCACCCGTCACCATTAGAAAGCTCTCACTTTCCCTCGCCCGTATCGGCTGCAGCTTCCCACCCTCATACATCTGCACGCTGCTTAGGAAAATACAGCATGCGAGATGCACGGCTCCTGCCAAAACTCCTCGGTTAGAGGACTTGTTTGCTCCGCGTACGGCCTCCTCAGCACCAGCCTCTCTTCGGCCGCGGGGACCCGAATCTCGCCCCTCTCTCCAGACCAGGTCCAGGGTACGCTCGGCGCGCCTTGAATCCGGGCCTCTTCCCCAGCAACCAACTGCGGTGCCCAATCTCCAGCTCCATTGGCTTTCTACCACGAACGACCTGGAACAGATCCACTCTGCATCAACATAATTAAAGTAGACAATATCAAATGAACACGCCTTATCACTACGCTCAGAAGGGGGAATTCAGGAAGATGAGCGACCACCCTGGCCATCACCGTCCAGAAAGATCGGTATTTCCGTCTCTCGGCAAGAAGAATTCCCGCTGATGCCATATGCACCAGAACTCTTCTGGATACGCCAGCGATAGCAATGCGATTCGCATTGAATAGTCTGCGCATCCCGGCGCTATTAATGACCCAGCCCCCCGAGTGAGCGCGTCATCCTACGAAGGGGAGCCTTGAGTCTGGGAAACTCAAAATCGAATGGTACACACTACGGCGACCCAGAGAAGTACTCTCCAGTTCCTGAGAGTCAAGGGCTCCGTATAACACTGGAGCGGACCCGCTCCGCTTTCGCGAACGAGATCCACCCATTTGCCCAGGTACGGTTATAAAGCACGGAATAGATTGTTACGTTTGGGATTAATGCCAAGAGATGACAATTAAATTCTCAAATTGGTTATCCTTTAGTGCCACCTATCCTGCACTGTGGAGATATGTACCCCGTAGTCACATAGTATATCGCACGTAACGGTGAATAGGGGTACGCGTTGATTCCAAATTCGAAAAACGCGCATAACACCCTACCTTCCCCTCGGGTGAAGTCGCTTATGGATGCGTTGGGATCCGTAATACCGGATGCAACCCGTGCGGAATAGAAGTCGGGAGCAAAAGTCCTATGAAGTCTGCTCCGTCGAACATACACGTAACATCTCTTAATTGCCAAACCATTTTGGAATAATAACTGGCGCAGCGCCGTGATACTATGAAATATTTTAGCGTTAAGGGGAGAGGAGCGGATTTGTGTGTGTGTAAATATTTTTATAACTTGCCTAACCACATGGAAAATGAGATGTATATTTATACTCTTCCACTCACCACAGGATATACCCGCAGTGGATTCCACTACTCTTAGTATCGTGTGGAGAGAAAATGAAACGTACGGCGACACGTGGTAGCCTCTCCACCTTCCCGAGGAGCGTGATTTGCATTTTACAGTCTAGGTACATTTGTACGTGTCCCCTGGGGCGGTAAAAATACGAATTTTTTCCCGCCCACGACGCCTGGTGGTTTACGACATGGTTTTGATGTCTAGCGTGCGGTTAGGTTTATCCCACGCACACTAGGTACTGGGGGGAATGATAGAACGTATGGTATGGATTCGGGTCAGAACACACCAATTACGCAAGCCCACACGACGATGGCATTATAATGACATTCGTAGCCCACAGGCCCACGAATACGAAATCTTATTAAGCCACCCTGAGTGACTGGTTCTGAGCCCACGAAGGCCCAAGCCAAACACCGGTTATAACACTCGGTTATTGTCGACTAATCCCATTATTCTTTTGATAGATATCTGGATAGCTAGAGACTTTGGGGAACACGAAACCACTATGGTTTCGTGTGTATAAAATAGAGGTCCCTAGGTCCTCTACAGGTACGATTAAACCCTAATTCAGCAAGTCTTAACCCAAACTCGATTACTTTACTCTCACGTCCGGAGGATAATCGGGAAACAATCCTCGATAAAGCCTAACGCGGTTTCTTGTTTCTCTCATTAGTGGCATGGTTTCCAAGCAGCCTTACCGAATTGCCTACTCAAGCAGCCTCCTTGCCCAACTTTTGTATCAACAGGTATTACCTAAAATTACACCATAAATTACAAAATGCATATTTAAACACCCTCTAAATATATATATATATTTTTTCCGTGTTTACAGATTGTGGTAAAGAGGCTCAGTTTAGCTGAAATGGAATTTACGGTTGAGGTTGTGATACTTGCACTAATTCGACACAATAATGGGGTGAGTTTCTGTTAGTGTTGTGCAAAGGACAAGAACGCTTAGTTCCATACGACTACATGCCTAATCGTAATGTGTTGGCTCATCTTCATGAACAACACCCAACTTACGTCTCCATTGCACAAGTTCTGTTGGATTCTACAATTATATATTGAATGGAAACAATCTCAAGTCCATGATGTTTGGAAGATGACTTTGTGTTTGTGAATATTTGTAAGGATGTAAACTTATAGTAATTAATTATCATACGCTACAAAAAACATTAATGGCATAAATTGCGACACGGTGCATTTAAATTTAACAACCACCATTTCAACCTTATCCCACATAGGTTAAGTGAATGAAATTGTGGCAACTTATATACAAGAATGTGCATGTGTGTGTCAGAGTTGAAAGAAGTATTATCTTATCTAGTAAGAGGTACTCGTTTAAATTAAGATGCTACTTGATTTAAGTGAGCATATTTCTTAATAGATAACTGATACAAATACTTGACTTTTGAAAACTTATTAGTAAATGTTAATTGCCTGACATATATAGTAGTAACTTTTATCCAATGGGTTCAATGATCCCAAACATGCATTCGACAACTTAAAAAACATAATGATTCTTATCCTCTCGGATACTTATTTACATAGACCAATACCCTAATCTAGCCTAAGATTAGCTAAATTATGTGACTTATGTATCCTCCACCTCGATAGGAACCGTTTAAATGGGTCGACACCAACTAATTACCGAAATTTAAATGGGCTAAGTGAATTGAGACTTTATGACAGGAACCGTTTAAATGGGTCGACACGAACTAATTACCGAAATTTAAATGGGCTAAGTGAATTGAGACTTTATGACAACGAGTTAGTCGGCCCAATACCATTCGGAAAAGAACTGATTTGGAAGATGAGAAAAAATTTGAAGCTTCGAAATAACTTAATAACTTAGGACTATGTTATGCCGGTCGAAATGGATTAGGAGACGATTTGGCTTGTTATCAGATTCGGATTTTGTTCACTTTGACATGCCTAAACCAGGTCCGGCTCAAATGGTTCAACACTTTGCCACGTCGAATGAAGGTGAACCTGTCCAAGTTACTAAGTCAATCAGTAACTATCAAAATGTTAATGTGATAGTTAATATGAGATATCTAGTTATCTTAGTAGCTTCACTAAGTCCAAGTTGCTGGTATAAATATTTAGGACCTGGTTTTCTTAATAATAACCATTTCAACATTGTCCCACATAGGTCAAGGTTGTGGTCAAGAGGATAGCTTTAGCTGAAATGGAATTTGCGGTTGAATTTGGGATACTTGCACGAGTTCGACACAACAATGGGGCGAGTTTTTGTTAGTGTTGTGCAAAAGTACAAGAACGCTTAGTTGCATGCAACTACATGCCTAATGGTAATGTGTTGGCTCATCTTCATGGACAACACTCGACTGAATTATGTGATCTGCATTGTACAAGTTTTGTTGAATTCTATAATTACTTGCAACAAACTTGAGAGAGAAAGACATTTAGTGAGAGAGTAAAAAAGACTGAATGAATAGCCGAATCAACTTTCAAAGTTTTTATACTCCAGAATTCACTTTTTGTTGACTGGAAAACGTACTTCAGTTTTTATATTTTTGACGTAACTTCATTTGGTCATAATTTCTTCGTTAAGGCTCGGTTTAGCCTGATTTGAAAAGCTATGTTTAGCGGGTCATGTTGGCTACGTTTTTCGAAAAACTACCACGGTCCATATAACCTAGCTTAAGGTACCCATAATCGAGCCTCAATATGGTCACACAGCCACTTTCACAACTAAGTTTGGTTTTTGGTTTTTAAGTTCTAACCTCGAGACTACTTCATAACGTCCTATATTCTGTATATATTGAACTAATATCATCATAGTTAAGAATGGAGGCCAAGGTTCTAATCAACAAATTCATTTTTGGTGTGAAGTTTGCGAGAAACAAAATCACAGGGTGATTGGCACATTTTTGAAAAAGAAAAAACATGGTTCTACACTATCGCTAGTCCTAGAACTAATAACACCTTTATTAGGTATGGTGACCAAGGTTTTAACTGAATTTATAGAACTAATAACACCTTTATTAGGTATGGTGACCAAAGTTTTAACAACCATTCGAATTTTGGCGGTGCATTTTGTGGAAAACATATATATCAGGTGTTGTGCACTATTTCAAAAAGAGATGGTTTCTAAACACGTTACACTTCCGCGAGTCATAAATTTTGAACATGTTATATTATCATCATTATGTTAGAGTGTATTAACAAGATTTTTACCAATGAACTCGATACATGGTGAATTACGTGCAAGACAAGTCTCGACATCAGGTTGTTTGGAAAACGTTCAAAAACAATAATTTCGAAGCACAAACACATATATCTGATACTAATTTTTTGGGTAAAAGGGTTAATTCACCCCGGCAAAATTCATTACACCAAAAAACATTGAAGTACAAAGGATGAGAGTGACTTCCCTCATCTCAGTCCCTTAGGACACTTACAGACTCTCCTAAAAGAATGACACGCCATTCTTATAACTTACAATAAAATGAAACTTCCAAACAATGACATAAGTACATTAAAATTAACAATACTACTCAAGAAGAAACTTGAGCCTTCTATATCATTCTTTGTAGTCCACTTTAACTTCCATGAAGAATCCAAGAAAGAACATCCAAGCATTCTTCAACTTGTAGAAACAGTTCATAGGGATTGCACACCCTAACTTACATCTTTATGGTCTAGTACCCATCAGATATGAATCAGTTCACAAATTCCACACAACGGTATGCATGATATATATGTATTAAATAAGTATAGAAATTAAATGAGTTTGTAAGAACGCTTACAATGATGATGATGAATGATGAATGAACTGAGAACCCAAGAACAATAATAACCCAAGTGTAGAAACCTTAGTAAACCTAACTTTAAACACCAATTTATGTTAGACCAAAAGAAGTGAAAACCCAAGATTTTCTTTGCCCTTGCTCCCTTCCCTTAGAGCGGAAGGTGCAGTTACTCACAAGAGCTCGCCACTCCGACGTGGCAGCTCACTTCCCTTCGCCGTAGCTCGCCGCCCCCCCCCGCCATCCCTTCGGCGCAGTGAAATGGCTACTCGTCTGCGACGACGAGGGCTTGGTCTTGTCCTTTTTGTCAACTTTTTTTTGTGTTGTATAAAGTTTGTAAATTCAAACGTAAACTTTTTTTATTTTATTTTTTTTTTCTTTCTTTTGAAAAAATAACTTATTACTAACAATATAAATATTACACATATTTTACACATTTCAATCAAAGTTACACAACTTATATTTCAAACACTTACACATATTAAAAGCAAGAAACATGAGCGAAAAATCTTATTCAAGTGTTAGTGATTTCGAAGAGATAATGGAGCTAGAGATGATTCTCCAAGAATTTGAGTACGAGCAATCGTTGCAAAATCATGAAGCCGGTCCTTCACAACGCCGTAGATACGTCCCCCGTGAACGTGAAGTTGCTGAAGCACGTCAAATGACCGACTATTTTGGTGACCAACCAAAATATACAGAAGAAAATTTTCAGCGTCGTTATCGTATGAGCCGTAAACTATTTTTACAAATAGTCTAAGGTATTGAAATGTATATTGAAACTCATCATCCTCTTCCCTCGTATTTTGATTTCTTTAGAGTCCGACCCAATGCTGCGGGTGTAATGAGTTTTAGTGTGATTATGAAATGCACATGTGCCCTACGCCAATTGGCTTATGGGATATCACCGGATGCATTAGATGAAAATTTACAAATAGGTGAACATTGTGCACGCGATTATCTAGATTTTTTTTANATAGTCTAAGGTATTGAAATGTATATTGAAACTCATCATCCTCTTCCCTCGTATTTTGATTTCTTTAGAGTCCGACCCAATGCTGCGGGTGTAATGAGTTTTAGTGTGATTATGAAATGCACATGTGCCCTACGCCAATTGGCTTATGGGATATCACCGGATGCATTAGATGAAAATTTACAAATAGGTGAACATTGTGCACGCGATTATCTAGATTTTTTTTACTATGTGCATAATCCAGTTGTTTGGGAGGGAGTTTTTAAGAAAACCAGACGAGAATGACATTCACAACTTACACCATGCACATAACATGGTTCATAAGATACCGGGAATGTTGGGAGGCATCGATTGTATGCACTGGGAATGGAAGAATTGTCCGAAAGAATGGCAAGGGCAATTTCACAGAGGTGATAAAAAGTATCCAACTATAATACTTGAAGTTGTTGCGTCGTATGATTTGTGGATTTGGCATGCCTTTTTTGGTGTGGCAGGTGTGAATAAAGATTTTACCGTTTTGTATAATTCTTCGTTATTCGACCACCTGCTTGATGACATCGCCCATGTGGTTCCGTTTGAAGTATACGGAAAAAAATTTAAGCATGGGTATTATCTAGCTGACGAAATTTACCCAGAGTGGGCATCTTTGAAGAAGGTTTAAGATGATGTGGCACTCGTGAGCTTCAAATGAGTAAGTTGAGTTACTCACTGCACCTTCCGCTCTTACTGCCATACGAATGAGAGAAACAAGAAAGTGATAGTTTGTTTTTGTGAGAATGAAATGAGGAGAGTAGCTACACATGTATTTATATTAGTAGTTTAGGTAAGGTTTAAATTTCATTTTGGTTAGCATAGTGCATTTTTAACCAACAAAAGGATTGTGAGTATGGAATTATGGATTGCGGTGTTGTGCCGTGTAACAAGACAAGGAAGGGGAAAAGTCCCATGCTAGCTTCACATGATATCTTAGGCATAAGATCTTAACACAAAAATGGCATGGTTAGTAAAAACTAGGATGTTGCATTATCTTCTTTTGGAATGCATGTGTGGCGGCAAGGAAAAGGACAAAAATAAATAAATTGATGTATTTAGAATGTGTAAGTATATATGTGCATGTATTTAGTAGGGTGGTGTAGTTTTCAAAAATGTCGTAAATACATAACAAGCGTGTTTCAAGTAAAACTTGAAAATTAAAAAGTATAAACTTATAAATATGACTGAAATAATCATATTATATATATTTATATAGACTTGACTTTGTATTATGCTGATTTACGTTAAAAGCCATTTTCCGATTTACGCGATTTAAGTTAATGGTTTTACGTAAAGGTAAAAGTACACTTTCAAACCGAATAGTTTTGAGTTTATAAGTAATTATTGACTCTTGAATTTCTCATAGTATACCCATCATGTGTAGACTAACTATACTCAAGTGTCGGTATGCGTTCAATTGCGTTTCACGTTGTATGCGGGATAATTTCCCGGTTGTGAGTTAAATGTTCATGTAAGCATTCAAAGTGAATAAACTCGAGTTATTAGGTAAATATTGACCTGAAAATATGCAGGTTGTCACACTGATCCTTCTTTGGTTCCATAAGATGAGCTCCATTTTTATGAAATACTACTTTTTTTAAGGCAAAGAAGCACTCACGCACACACACTTTGGGACACAACTTGGACCGGAACCTCTTTGTTGACGAGTTATATAAAAATATTATGTTTGATTTTTTGATTTTCACTTATTTTTCTTTAAAAGGCGCGTTATGGTGGCGCTAAGGCGCGAGGCGTGACCTCTACGTTACGTAATAGACTAAGACGTCGGCTTTAGGCGTGACGTGAGATGAGACGTGGAAAGGCGTGCTAATTAAGGCGTGAGGCGTGGCGTCTTTTTTGAATTCAACTCTGATGAAAAATATTTTTTTGAAAGAAATGACGTGGACTTTTATATGTTAAAACTAATTAAGTTTGTGATGATAACAGAATGGAATTTGAAAGTACGTATACAGTATTGGTAGTTTTTTTAAGCACACATATGATATTTGTACATTTCTAAAATATGTTATATTATATTGACTTAACTCTATTCTCTTCATATATAATATAGATAGTTCTTTTCTAAATTTTAGACCAACTTTCTTGTAAATCAAAAATTTATCAACAGGTTAGCTTTTTAACATCAACCATTTATATGCATGTTGGTTTCTTCCCATAATGGAAGGTCTGATATGTCACTATGGATGACTCTTTAGTAGAAAAGTAAATATGGTATATATGTTGATATGTCTTTGATATGGGATTGAATCGAAACAACACTCAACTACATGCCTAATCGCAATGTGTTGTCTCATCTTTATGAACAACACTCAACTGTATCATATCTGAATTGTATAAGTTCTGATAAATTCTGTAATAAAACATTGACTAGAAACAATGTCATCAACAGATGTTTAGACAAAGATATGTTCTCTCAAGTCCATAATATTTGGAAGATTACGTTGTGTTGTGCATATTTATAATGGTTAAATTTATAATTAGTTATCATAGTAGCTTCACTCATATACAGTTGATACAGAAAACATGGCATAAATTGTGATTTAGGATACTAAAATTCATGAGTTATTATAATAAATTGCACCTGGTGTTATTAATAACAACTATTTCAACCTTGTCCCACATAGGTTATGAAATGAAGTGGTGGCAGCTTATATACAACAGCGTACATGTGTGTGACTGAGTTGAGAGAAGTATTATGTTATGCGCAAGGAATATGTACTTCTTAAATTAAGACTTGATTTAAGTGGGTACGTTTCTTACGGCATAACTTATACAGAGACTTGATTTTTAAAAACTTAATATATTAGTACATGGTAATTGTATATGACTATTTTTGTAAACCACTTGACTGCATGCATTCTAGATTGGAACTAACAAATGAACATTTTTACAAACCACGTGTGATTTTTCTGGGCGAAAATTTTGAAAAAAAAAATCGTCGAACGTATATATTTATAGATAACTATTTAATTCTCGTCGCAATAGTTTTGTAGCTTGAAGATTTACCGTTTGCAAGATAAGTTGATAAAAAAAAGTTTTTTATTTAGTTTAGATGAAAAATGGATAGGTAAAATTGGTTATTTGGAGTTATGACAAATATGAGATCTACATTGATCTCAACTCTAATTATATATTGACGAGAAACAATCTCTCAAGTCCAAGATGTTTGGAAACATTTGCAAGGGTGTAAATTTATAATTAATTATCATAGTAGCTTCACTCATAGACAATTGATACAGAAAACATAAATGGCATAAATTAGGATTTAGGATACTAAAATTCATGAGTTATTATAAATACCAGACCTGGTGTTTTTAATAACAGCCATTTAAACCTTGTCCCACATAGGTTAAAGAATGAAATGGTGGCAGCTTATATACAACAGTGTGCATGTGTGTAAATGAGTTGAAAGAAGTATTATGTCATCGGCTGTTGAGCGACATATTTAAGTGTTACTTGATTTAAGTGTGTATCTTATTGGCCGATAACTTATACAAAAACTTGACTTTTGAAAACTTAATATATTAGTACATGGTAATTGTATATGACTACATGCCTAATATAATGGGAAGGGATTCGGTGAGAAGAAAAAATAAAATGAGAAGAATGAGAAGGATTTCGCCACACATTTCAAATATGATCGAGAATTTCAAGGGAAGATGCATCTACTTTTGTAGGTGCATCTGAAATGTGTGGTTGTAGTTTCTTCTCATTTTTCTTATTTTTATTTTTCTTCTTATTTGATCCTAACTACATGCCTAATCGCAAATTAATGTATTGTATCATCTTCATGGATAAACACGTACGTACTAGACTTGAATGCGTTCATGATTGGGAACCAACAAATGGTTATTCCTATTGGAACCGTGGATGGAATTAGGCAAGCTATTCCTTCTTCCCTCATCTTTCTTTAACTGCTTCACATATGAACAAAACCTGATTATTTGATGCTCTTTATCATAAGAGAGTGATCTGGTGATAAGACTTTTTTGGCCACCCCTCTGTAGAGAGCTTGTGATTTTTCTCGTTGAGCTTTATGAGACTTGCGAGATTGAGCGGATCGGAGAGTATCAAGTCTGCATACTATGTACCCAGCGTGGTGCTGGTAGGGTGGCCCTCATATCTGTAGAAACGTACAATTGATGATCTTAACTGCTTTCCAAACAAAATGTAGTCGGTTCATTAGCATGCGTCTAATATAGATTAATTTCACTATCTCATCCATATATCTTAATCATCATGTGACACCGCGTATAATCCACGAGAATATCGGTGGACTCGGATATAGATGCATGTGTGGCTAGTATCAGTTATGCAAAATTGACCCCAGATGTTACTGTTAGTGAATAAGGCCCGTAGGCCCGGCCCACTTGTTTAGGCCCGTTTATTAGTTAGGGTTAGGTTTGTTTCTTTTCTATTTAATGTCTTGTAATGTCAATTGTTTAGTTGAATCTGATTAGTACAATTTTTCAGTATTCCCTCTTTGATTTCTACA
>LBNU01033970.1:0-23740 GCA_014162995.1 Artemisia annua
AAGAGTAACACTGACCTCATGCCAAAACTTGCCAACATGAAATCGAGAGAAGAATAAGAATGTCATATTTTAATAACAATGTATCTTTTACATACCTATACTTATTTTATTTTATAAAAGACCATAGTAAACATCCGTAACGGATTCACCGGATAAACCGACCAAGAGTATTTAAGGAAGACTAACTAAGATAGGAATCAAACCTGGTGCATTTACGAAAAATTAAAGTTTTTTACAAAAAATAACACTACGCCGAAAAATCTATAGTTGTCCCTAAACCTCGTAGGACCCACCTTAGTTCCGTCACTACTTAACATTATTGAGTTAAAAAGATAATCTACTTAACGCCGTTAATAACTTGTCCTTCATTTTCTTTCTAAACAACAATTGCTAGTCTTTTTGTCATGGGGCAAAAGTTATCAAACTTAAGTCAAATTCGAATTTTAGGTACTCAACTTTATATTCAAAAAGTCGAAAAAACCTTAAATTGTACAAAAAAAAAATAAAAATAACTTGAATACCTTAAATTGAGGAAAAAAAAACTTGAATTCCTTAAAATCGAATTAGCTTTAAGTTTGATACCTTTTTTGCGATTTGCCCTTTTATCATGCTACCTAAGATTCGTATTTTATTTTTCCAAAATAAAAACAACAATTTGTTACTTCATACCGAACCGAATCAAGAAAAACTGAACCGATTTGGATTAGCCAGACTAAATCAAGAAAAACCGGACCGATTTGGACCGACCGGACTAGACCGAATATAATATTTGTCCGGTGTTTGGGCCAAATCGGTTTTCGGTCCGGTTTGATTTTCGGACCGTGCTCAGCCCGTCAACAAAACCTTCTTTTTTGTTGTTGAAGTTAGAAATAGTAGGAGCCCAATTTAACAGGCCTAGTCCATTAGCTACTCATTACCCTTCCTTCCCAACCCCATCAGAAACTAGGGTTCAACACACTTCTTTCACACTTCCAATCCCTGAATTCAACCAAATACAAAACAACGATGCCGAAAAACAGGAACAGAAGTAAGAAAAAGGATGCTTCTTCATCGGCTATGCTCACTGACGATGCCAACATCGTTTCACCTCAAGGTATATATGTCTTTTTAATTTTTATTCACCTCTTCACATTTTTATTATATCCTTAAATGAAACTAATGCATTTATTTTATTTGGTATTATATGTACTATGTAGTTACAGCCATGGATACATCAGAAACTGTCGTAACGGCTCGGTCTCAAAATATCAGGTTGGAATTTATATTATTTGTTTATTTATGGTTGCAGTTATTATTTAAATATCAGGTTGAGAGAAGTTAAATTGAGGGGGGTGGGCATTTGTTATTGAAGGTACAAGCGGTCAAAGCGTTTGTGCATGTCTGAATACTTTAAACATAGCCATTAGTGACACGTTTATCAATTTCCTGTAAATAAATATATGTTGAGGTAGTTATAGTAATAACTAGTTGCTAGCCCAAAGTTTGAAGTTTTTTCATTGGATGGTTTAGGATCTAACTAGTACTGAACTGGCACGTGTTCTATACGGTGGAGTATGGTGTAGCTTTGTATCGTTGCACCTATTTTCATAATAGGGGTGGACCCAAGGGGGTTTCCGGGAACCCCATGGATTTTTTCCTTGTAGTGTAAATTTTTGTCAACGGGTCCCCAAATTTTGTGTGATATGTTTTGTTTAGTTAGTCCCTTGTATTATCGTAAAAAATTGTGAACTTGGTCATTTATAGACATGGGTCTGCATGCGGTTATGCTAGTGATAAATAATGCCATGAGGAATTTGATATGTTGGTGAAAAGAGTTTGAAGTACTTTATAGTTTTTTAACTAGCGTCAGCACATCTTTAAGTTGAAACCTATGTGATAATTTGTCAGTGTATGAATAATGCTCAATATGTTAAGTATGACACTTGACGAACAACGAGCTTGTTTGTGGGTTATTTGATGAACTAGGATCGGCTCGGTTGCCTGTTTGCTTTACAGTGTTTTCTAATGCCTTGTAAAAATAGTTTTATCTAGATATATGTAATATGTAATGCACGAATATAGTTGGATCTGAATTCTATCATAACATAATGCGCATCTACTTTGTATCACTTTTCATAACTACAATACGTATACATTTTGTGTCATATTTAAGTTAGTGGGTGTTTGGAAGTGCCAAAAGAATGAGCTTGTTGTTAGTTGTTAAACCTTTACTAAAAGTCTAAAATTAAGTTACATGAGGCTCATAGATCACAATGATGTTTTCCAAGACCATGAAATGAAAATTCAGTTAGCAAATGATAGTTAAGATATATAAGTTTTAGAAGTTACTTAGTAATTATATAATAGAGCGATTGATTCTATAGCATTTTCTTAGAACATGTGTAGTGATTACACTTCACTGAGTCTTATACCATTGCCACATTCACATGCCGTTAACTGGGTTGAAATTGCTACCTCCAAGGCTCTAGTCTAAGCCACAAACTTAAACTTGTAGTGAAAATCTGACAAAAGATTGCTAAAAATATGACTCTTTCATATCTTTTCAACTAGAACGTTTAGTCTGCAAAACCCTCAATCTGCCCCTCCCACCTCCAAGCAGTTATGTAACATTTATCACTTTCAAATTTCATCCTATTTTTCTCTCTCTCTTTTTGTTATTTGGTTTATAACCTTCTATACTTTAAATTTTGGTAGTTTCTTATAAGCCCCGGATATTGCTCCCTTTTTTTTTTTTTTTTTTTTTTTTTTTTTTATTTTTTTTTTTTTTTTTTTTTTTTTTTTTTTTTTTTTTTAAATTTTTTATTTTTATTTTTTATTTTATTTTTTATTTATAAAGATTACAAAGCAATATTATCTCATTCATTACAAATAAATAATTCATGTATTTCCCATTCATGTCAGTGGGTAATAATAAAATGAAGATCAATTTGTTTCGAGATAAGTCTACACTTAACCTACACATACTTTGTTACAATCTAAATAAAAAGTAAAATTGGAGACCTTATAGAGTTTTACATCTAAAAAGACTTGGTAAGGCTATAACTTAAAACATGAACAAATAACTAAATCTTCACTTTTGCGTTGGAAAAACTAAATGTTTTTATTTAGATTGTTATCTAACTTAGGAGGTTAAATGTGATCTTTCTATTAAATGAAATTTCTGTTGTATTGATATGATGGACTGTGAATTAACAACTTAATTTATTTAACAAATGAGATAAAGTTGTTTAAAAAACNACTTAACCTACACATACTTTGTTACAATCTAAATAAAAAGTAAAATTGGAGACCTTATAGAGTTTTACATCTAAAAAGACTTGGTAAGACTATAACTTAAAACATGAACAAATAACTAAATCTTCACTTTTGCGTTGGAAAAACTAAATGTTTTTATTTAGATTGTTATCTAACTTAGGAGGTTAAATGTGATCTTTCTATTAAATGAAATTTCTGTTGTATTGATATGATGGACTGTGAATTAACAACTTAATTTATTTAACAAATGAGATAAAGTTGTTTAAAAAACTAAGCAAATAAAATATAAACAATTAAAGTAATATTCTGAGATTTTAAAGTCATCATAAGTTAGAGTATAAAATTTAATGAAATAAATAGTAAAAAAGGAAGAAAGTGCTAGAAATTTGAGGGGAGGGGAGTGTTACGCAAGTTCTGTGGAGATGGAGAGGTTGATCAAGGGGTTTTGATGGGCTAAATCCTCTTGTTAGAGAATTAAAATTGTAATTTTAGCTATCCTTTGTCATATAACCGTTTTTTAATGATTTTTTTTCCAACCAGTATTATATGTGCCACTTGTCATTAGGTAGGGGTAAATTTCCGGTTAAACTTGCTAGATTCTTCCAACTTTTTTTTTTGTGATTGCTCTTGCATTCTGTCTGATACAAGAATAGGAAGAATAGCTTCTAGTCTTAAATCCTTAACATTCATGTGGAGGATGCTTAAGTTGGGCCCACCCTTATTCCGATGAGGCGCCCGGCTGTGAGGCATGAATGTGATGCAATCATTTTGTCAACGCTGTCGAATTTAGTGGTCTAGCTCTACATATTATGAAATTCGCGATGGCTCTTGATGTTGCAAAAGTTCATCACCTTATCTGATTTGAATAGGGTCTGATGTGAATAAATAAAAGTCCTACTTTTTTCATTGTGATGGCTTCTTTTCTTTTGCCCGTCAAATTGTCTGCTGCTACTACAGGAATGTTAATTATGACTATTTTCTTATCAGGAAAATAGGTATTATGTTTTTAAAATTTCATATTACGTTTTGTGTGCTATGGTTGTATGCCGCTTATAGCCTAGATGCGTGGCTGGCCACAGCTGCACCTTTTGTGTCCAACCACCATGAGAATGGGTGATATATGTGTACCAGATATCATAAAATCCTAGTGAATGACAGTCATATGTTGGCCAATAGACTATGATATTACTGTCTCCAATTCTTATTTTCTGCAAACTCTACTTGTGTGTGATTATTTCAAGGCATGATTAAATGTTTCCCCTGGCCCTTTGGTATGAATGTTCCTATGAGCGTGGTTATGTGGCCCTTTCCTTTTGTACTAAAATTTTTCTCTGCCTCTTATAGAAAGATAAAGAAGGGAGTACAAATGAAGCGCACAAAAAATGTAAGAAAGCAAAAAGCCATAGCAAAAGCTGTGTCTCAAAACGAAAAGTCAGCAACGAAGGTTGAGAAGAATGAAAGCAAGACATTGAGAACCAAGTCTGCAAAAAACTTGTACGACTGACCGGACAGCTGCACGAGTATCTGAGTGATAGATTTGCAATACATAGGTGTTGACAGTTAGTTACTTCTATTGTTATATAAATCCTAGAGTATCATTTTTGTTCATGTTTTTGTGGATAAACTGGTTTACTTCAGTTTTCACCAATGATCTAATTATCTTGTACGAAGGTAGAGCCTCTCACTAGCTCAAGAATGAAAAATATGCTGTGTTTGTTACCGCTAAATAAAAAAATTGGCTAGATTGGTTGCCTGCCTGGTTGGTTATATGCAACAAAAGCTTAAAAAGTAGACGTATTTTTCTAGAGCATTGTTTTGTTAATGCATATGGAGTAGCAGGTTCCCAGCGACCATTTTTAGGATCACATCAAGACAACCTTGCCTCTTATATGCTTATTAATTTCAGTGAATGCGGTATTGTCTTTTGCCACAAAAGATGATGGTATTTTTGTACATGATACCTGAAGTCAGTTGGGGGTGTTAGAATAACAAAAATAGCGAGTTATTTTCCTACAAAGACGAGATTCTAAGAGAATCAGTTGATACAAATGATGCCATCTTGCTTGGTTAAATTTAACATTAAGAAAGAAGATTACATACAATACCAACGTTAAAAGAATATCAACTTCAACCATTTATTATGCAAACATTTTTATCAGAATCTTACAACAAAGGAAAATGTACAGTTGTTTGATACCAATGACACTAGGTCAAAGACTTGGTTATTATACATGTAACATATAGAAATGTATGCAACCTCTTAGATATCGAACAGGAATTTTGTAAAGAGCTTCAAGTGTTGAGCTTGCAGCGAAACAATCACCGACAAGCTCCCTTCGTTGCTGGAGCTTGTTGGCAACAGAAGGCAGGCACCACTAAGTGGTAATAAAGTTGGCCCCATGAATATAGGTTGGCCCCATCCAAAATCAGCCTCGTTGATTCGGAGCCTGGTCCAACTATTTATCACAATATTTGAAAATTCAAACTCGAACCTACGGATCATTGTGCTCTTCTCGGGTTGTAGTTCCAAATAGTCGATTGCTGACTTTAGATAATCGTTATTCATATGTACTATTGCGTTGTGAATCTTATTTGAAGCGTACAAAGTTGGGTTTGATTGAAGTTTGCCAGCTGCCGCTATGGGAGTGGCAAAAAAGACAACATTCCCAAAATAGCCAGGTGGCAAAGGGGGCTGAAGGCGAGCCCGCCCATCAATGGGGATGTAGAGCGCAGAGTCCTGATAATCCTGCAACCCACGGGCTTTACACACCGACCTCCATATATGGCCTGCGAGGATTTCAAACGTGCTGAAGTTGATTGTGTTTCCATCTTCCATAGATTTTGCTTTAAGTGCGTTGAGTTGGTCTAGTGTAAATTTGAAAATAGAAGTGACCAAATTTTCATCTAATGGGGAGTCGAGTGGTGACAAATTTGTTGATGGAAGGGGTTGGAATTCGATGTGTTTGAAAACAGGTTGTGGTTGATATCGAGCACGGAGGAGGGTCCGGTCTATGACAGGTGGGAGAGTGAGATCAAGACCACGAGCCATTTCGGACCATGAGTTGATAAAGTGCATCATAGATTGGCCATCTGCAAGATGATGGTCTAACCCAACTCCTAGTGAAACTCCCCCACATTTGAAGTAAGTTACCTGCTCATTTGTTTGACACAATCAAAATACAACCCAAACCTGCCTATTTATGAGTAAAAAGTCGAGTCTTTTCTTAATTCTTATATACATATCTGCACCAGCAACAGAGGATACGATCCTATCCCCAAAGAGTAATCAACAAAGTCCAGTGGAATAAGCTTCAAAAAATCCAACCTGGGTGCAAAATCACCAAAATCATCGAGTACGCCATCAGATTCAGCCTCCACAAACAAGACGCCTTGTCCTTGACAGTCAATCTCGATCCGACCATCTTGGTCTTCCTTTAAACGCCCTGCCACGGGATAAAATGGAACTAACACCTTGCTTAAGGCCTCCTTCATCACTTTGACATCAAAGAAGTTGCTAGCAGCGCCATTGGACCGATAGAAAAACAGCATTTGTGTATGAAACTTCTCTACCAACAAGTCGAGGTTAGAGTTCCATAGCTCTGTATTCGGTGTGTCCTCAGCTGGCCTCACCATTGTCGACTCCTTTACCACGACATTCATCATCTTTTCTAAAACTTAACCAAAAACCAAATAATGAAAAACTATATATATTTGTATAAACTATAAAGGTTAGAAACGTATATTAGGACACAAGAATTTTGAATGCATCCAACTGTGTTTATATAATGGCGTACGCATTATAATACATTCTGGTTGTAGCAAAAATGCGGAGCAATAATTATACTAATGATAGAAGGTTCACGTTGTATTATATACTTATATAGTAATTCATTGTCAACCATCATATCTGCATTTAGCAAGGGTACGTGACTACGTGTTTTATTCCGTTTAATATTTATTACATTGCTTAATCAATGGCATTTGTATATCTTTTGAGGATCGCGATATCATTTTAATAATGACTTATTTAAAGTCTTTGGCTGACTTCGTTATCAATCTAATGATGAAGTACTTAATGGGTTTCAACTATCAATGATGAGTTGGTCTAGTGGTAGGATCTTGGCTTGTTGACCGTGAGGTCTCAAGTTCAAACCCCACTTAGAACATCTTTGAGATATCATTTGCAATGAAGTTAGATACTGGTTACCATTGGTGCCAGGTTCGAGGCTGAGCAAGCACCCAGTTTTCTCCCGATTGTTACCCCAGCAAGGAAACTTGTGTGGAGGCAGAGGGTTTCTGGGATGAAAGCGTTAAGTCCCCACTTGGCCAGCGTGGGCCCGGTTAAGACAACATAGCCTGGCTATGTGGTGGACGAGGCCTGCCGGTGAGGCGGGGGCGACTTCGACCAAAAAATACTTGTAAGATGTTCGCCTTTCAAAAAAAAACTTAATGGGTTTCAACTAATCATGTTTGCACACAACCCACGCTTTCATATATACATGTTGAAGGTCGCCGGTACACCTTTAGGCCATTTCCAACCGTAACCTACATAAATCATCAAACTGAAAGATGAAATACCATCTTTTAATTACATTCATCTTCAAAAAACAAGTTATTGCTAACCATGTCCCTCAAACGTCAACTTTAAACATATTTAGGGTGTGTTTGACGCAAAGCATTTAAGAGCGTTGAGCGTTGTGATCTTTAATGCTCGTTTGACAAGCACCAAGTAGCTTTATTTATTTTTTTAGAATGCTTATTTTAATTTTCAACGCTTGATGAAGTAGTATTTAGAAGCGTTGAACATTTAAGAGTTGTTTTACACATTATAAATTTATAATTACACATACAACTACGTTTTTCAAACGTTTTTATTAAAAAAGGACTGCTACTGATCATAGTTACTGCTCACTGCTAAACACACATTTCTATTGAGTTTATTGAAAAATATCAACTAATGATCCAATAAGAAATCAAAAGGCATTAAAAGGCAAGAATAATATTTTTGAATGATGAATAGTCATCCTCCAAATATGTAAGATTTTGAGCAATGCTTTAAAATTTTCCGCAAATTTTGAAGCATGGTTTGAAATGAGTTTTGATGCTTTATTCATCAAATATGGAGAAAATAATGGTTTGCATACAATGGTTGTAGATGGTCTGAGAGAGCTAGATGCATATATAACATGTTATAGGCGCCGCCATGTCAGCTTTTACCTAATAACATTCATATAACACAAAACTAAAAACACTCTCCGAATAACATTCTTATAATACACCACAAAATTCCTCACTCTTTCACACACACAAAATAAGTACAAATACCCATAACGCACGTTGTCCGAATAGTGAAGCTCCCTATAACATCAAGGGGCGCTGTCGTATAACATGAATGACTTGTATTAAAGGTGCCCAATTTTCCTTATGGCGAGCTTGCACCGTGCTCTCTTAGGTAGAGTGCAGAGGTACGATTGTTTACATCATTCATCTCTTAAATAAAAACTGACAAGTTGAAATATTTGGGTAGAACTTTTTAACTTGTCAACCAATAATATTTAAGGAAATAAAAAATACTAGCCAAAATTTGCAGGTGGAATTTGTTTAACTTGGCAAGAAGCACTTGAGTCAATAGTTGACAGTCATCGTTTTATAACTGAAAGCTCTTATAGCAACAAGTGTTTTTCGTCGGGATTATTATTATTATTATTATTATTATTATTATTATTATTATTATTTATTTATTTATTTTTTTATGAACACTAATTTATGAATGTTACTTCAATAGGATTTGAGTGGCTATGTTGTGCAAATTAGGAAATCTTGCATACCACTTTCAAGCTCCATTAACAATCTCTTTCACAGTTTTGTTGTCAAAAAATCTTTTTTCATATCTCACTATATCATTGACTGGTCTTTTCAAGTCTCATCAGTCATACCACATTGATATTAAATGATATTTTTAAAGTGAGACGTGTCATTGTTTAAACATAACAACAAATCAAAATATGTATATTTCTACTTACTGCTAAAGCGCTTGATGACGCAACAATAATAAACATTTTATGGAAGTTCCTTGTATTTAATACAGTAATATTTTTTTATAATTCCCGTACCTAGATGGAATCTTTAAAAAAAATTCATTGATATTTAAGAAAAACTTTTTTTTTTAATAATCATGAAAAATAAAATCACTTAGATTTATGTAAAAATAAATATACATTCCCAAAATTTCATTCATTGCACATAAACCCCAAAGAGAAACCCCATTCAGCTTTCTTCAATGGCTCCTTCACCTTCAAATTCAAAACCAAGTTGTTTCCAATGTCAAGATTCATCTTCAAAAAGCTTCAAAAATGGATGGAAATTACGTAATGGTGAACATGCTCATCTTTGTTTTAGATGCGCGTAAGTAACCCTTATATCATTTTTCCAATTTTCATATCTTAATTCTTTCATTTGTGTCATACTTATAATTTTGTAGGTTTTTATAGTTTCATAAATGCATGGTTTGTTCTTGATTGATATTTAGCCACATTGTTAGCAAATGATTGGGCGTTTGTGAAACGACTAGAATAGGCGTAAAATCACTTAACTCAGTTGTTTTCACAAACACCCTCTTAAGTAATTATCGCGGCTTGAACAATTGTTATAGATAGGTACATTATTAGTAAACAACAAGGAGGCCCCATTACACTTGTTAATTAAAGAGAAATTGCATGTAAACTTGAATTACACGCATCATATATGTTTAATATCTAACGTATTCATATGCAAGTGGTGGGACGGCACCACTTGCACATCCATTGAGCCCCCTCTGAACAAGATATCAGTTGGTAATTTTATGCTTGTCTCGATAATCAAGATTCTTACACGACTATGCTGTGCTTCTCCGAATTGGGTTCGTAAAATATTTAGAATGTTAGAATCATAAGAGCATACGCAGTGGTAACCTGAGTTAAGTTTTAACACGGTGCTATGTCAGCGCCACATCAGCTTTAACACTTTCACCTTAACTCACAAAAAAACACCCTCAACAATAACTCAACCTTAACTCAACAACAATCTACAAAAACACTCCTTCATTTAGGGGGTAAAACGATTTTTTATTTTTTTATTTTTATTTTATTTTATTTTATTTTTTTATACACAAACCACCTTAACGTGGCGTTAGCCACTTAACTTGCCACGTTAACGTGGACTTAACGCAATATGGTGCAAAGGATAACTTGGACTTAACGCACGTTATATGCTCTTTAACGCAGCGCATGCGTTACTGCTGCTTCTGCTCTAATCACTTTTATGTGAACGCTCAAAGGTCACAAACATTAAGTTAAACGCACATCCAAACACCTTTATAGTATGCTCATTCGTAATATGCTGGATGTTTGGAAAAGATATAACCTCACTTGTGCATCATTTGAAGTTTCTAATATCTTTTATAATATAAGTTGTCGAAACTAGTTAACGCTTGCGGATCATGTGCAAAATTTCGTGAATTAGTAATAAAAGAGAAAGGAGCAGGTTAAATTATTGAGTTTTGTAGAATCTACTTTCAGTCACTTTATAAGAAGATTTTCTTAGTTCTACTTGTTTTTATCCATTCAGTTGTGTTTATGAGGAGGGAAGGTTCTGTGAAACATTTCATTCAACTGATGATGGCTGGAGAGACTGTGAATCGTGCGGGAAGGTGTGTGTAATTTTGAGACTAAACAGGCTTCTGTATTCATGTTACTCTTACCAAAAATTAGCACATGCATAACATGTTTAGTTTTGACTCAACTTGCAGTTGGTCCACTGTGGATGTGTTGTGTCGTTCAATCAATATTTTCTACTGGATTTAGGTGGCGTTGTCTGCATAGAGTGTTCCAAGCAAAATTTTATTCTGGTAAGAAGAAGTTTGTTATAAATTATGTATGCTTTTACGTTTTAGCTTGCATATTTTTATTTAATAGTTATGTTCCGTTATGCCACAGTCAGTTTCAGGGGTTGATCAGTAAACTTACTTTTGCTTATGATAATTTTTATTATCTTTTTAAGTTTGGCAGTTTAATATTAGTTGCAACTGAACTAATTATCTATTACTTTCTTAAAAATCAGAATTTGGCAAACGCTCAACTCCATCAGAAGTGGTTCTTAGAATTTTAAGCAGCAGAACACATCCAAATACACAAAACTGAAAACACTATTTTCTGCAACGTCTAACTAAAGTGAAAAATCTATTCTTTATGGGATCATTGAGCAATTATGTTAACAGTTATACTACCAGAAATGAAGTACTAATGCCGGTAAGATTTTGCTTGTTATAGGCACGAAATCAGCGCTATGCACATGAACTTCAAACGGATCCAACAGATTTCCCCGATCTTGCCAAGAGAGTACAGCTTGAACCTCACTACAGGCCTCCTAGTATTGATTCAGATATAAAATGCATCCCTGAGAAGTATCCTCTAATCTTTAAATTGTTTTAATAATCCATTTACCATTTAAGGGTGGCTTAGATGCACGTTTAACTGATCATTTTGGGTGAAGTTTCTGAAATCAGTTGTGATTTGTGATTATTTAGGGTCAAAATTATCAGACTAGTAGAAGCAAGGAACTTGTTGAGATAAATGTAAAAAGTTATGCACCTGTCTCTAATTTTAATCAATTTTTTTTAGCAGATTTTTTGTTTTAAATCAATTGAAAATGCTAATTTAAGTCAGTTACACATGATTGCGACAAATTGAAAATCCTTTACTATATATTAGCTCCAAAGCTATTCTCAATCCTTTGTTTGAAAAAATGTTGAGTGCTAGTGATTTAAAGTCATACCGTATAGTAATTCCAAAGNAGATGCATCTCACTTAGTTTCGAAAGTGATTTTGAAGTGAAAACGATGTAAAGTAATACTAGCAACAAATTTGACTCGCAGAGGGTGAAAAATACATAGGATTCTTCTAACTTGATGAAATGCATCTAATACATGCATATGCATCTAATTTTTAGCAAGGAAATATATTAGGGTGCATCTAAAAGATTAAGGATGCAATCTAATTAAAGTCGAGGCAAATCTAATTTGTATTTATTGTTATTTCTCTTCTTCTCTTCCTTCTTTCTTCTCAAAAACTAACTCTTGCATATAAACCCCAAAGAGAAACCCCATTCAGCTTCTTCAATGGCTCCTTCACCTTCAAATTCAAAACCAAGTTGTTTCCAATGTCAAGATTCATCTTCAAAAAGCTTCAAAAATGGATGGAAATTACGTAATGGTGAACATGCTCATCTTTGTTTTAGATGCGCGTAAGTAACCCTTATATCATTTTTCCAATTTTCATATCTTAATTCTTTCATTTGTGTCATACTTATAATTTTGTAGGTTTTTATAGTTTCATAATTGCATGGTTTGTTCTTGGTTGATATTTAGCCACATTGTTAGCAAATTAAGGGGTGTTTGGGATTGCATTTGCGAAAAATGATTGCGCGTTTGTGAAACGACTAGAATAGGCGTAAAATCACTTAACTCAGTTGTTTTTACAAACACCCTCTTAAGTAATTATCGCGGCTTGAACAGTTGTTATAGATAGGTACATTATTAGTAAACAGCACGGAGACCCCATTACACTTGTTAATTAAAGAGAAATTGCGTGTAAACTTGAATTACACGCATCATATATGTTTAATATCTAACGTATTCATATGCAAGTGGTGGGACGGCACCACTTGCACATCCATTGAGCCCCCTCTGAACAAGATATCAGTTGGTAATTTTATGCTTGTCTCGATAATCAAGATTCTTACACGACTATGCTGTGCTTCTCCGAATTGGGTTCGTAAAATATTTAGAATGTTAGAATCATAAGAGCATACGCAGTGGTAACCTGAGTTAAGTTTTAACACGGTGCTATGTCAGCGCCACATCAGCTTTAACACTTTCACCTTAACTCACAAAAAAACACCCTCAACAATAACTCAACCTTAACTCAACAACAATCTACAAAAACACTCCTTCATTTAGGGGGTAAAACGATTTTTTATTTTTTTATTTTTATTTTATTTTATTTTATTTTTTTATACACAAACCACCTTAACGTGGCGTTAGCCACTTAACTTGCCACGTTAACGTGGACTTAACGCAATATGGTGCAAAGGATAACTTGGACTTAACGCACGTTATATGCTCTTTAACGCAGCGCATGCGTTACTGCTGCTTCTGCTCTAATCACTTTTATGTGAACGCTCAAAGGTCACAAACATTAAGTTAAACGCACATCCAAACACCTTTATAGTATGCTCATTCGTAATATGCTGGATGTTTGGAAAAGATATAACCTCACTTGTGCATCATTTGAAGTTTCTAATATCTTATATAATATAAGTTGTCGAAACTAGTTAACGCTTGCGGATCATGTGCAAAATTTCGTGAATTAGTAATAAAAGAGAAAGGAGCAGGTTAAATTATTGAGTTTTGTAGAATCTACTTTCAGTCACTTTATAAGAAGATTTTCTTAGTTCTACTTGTTTTTATCCATTCAGTTGTGTTTATGAGGAGGGAAGGTTCTGTGAAACATTTCATTCAACTGATGATGGCTGGAGAGACTGTGAATCGTGCGGGAAGGTGTGTGTAATTTTGAGACTAAACAGGCTTCTGTATTCATGTTACTCTTACCAAAAATTAGCACATGCATAACATGTTTAGTTTTGACTCAACTTGCAGTTGGTCCACTGTGGATGTGTTGTGTCGTTCAATCAATATTTTCTACTGGATTTAGGTGGCGTTGTCTGCATAGAGTGTTCCAAGCAAAATTTTATTCTGGTAAGAAGAAGTTTGTTATAAATTATGTATGCTTTTACGTTTTAGCTTGCATATTTTTATTTAATAGTTATGTTCCGTTATGCCACAGTCAGTTTCAGGGGTTGATCAGTAAACTTACTTTTGCTTATGATAATTTTTATTATCTTTTTAAGTTTGGCAGTTTAATATTAGTTGCAACTGAACTAATTATCTATTACTTTCTTAAAAATCAGAATTTGGCAAACGCTCAACTCCATCAGAAGTGGTTCTTAGAATTTTAAGCAGCAGAAACACATCCACATACACAAAACTGAAAACACTATTTTCTGCAACGTCTTACTAAAGTGAAAAATCTATTCTTTATGGGATCATTGAGCAATTATGTTAACAGTTATACTACCAGAAATGAAGTACTAATGCCGGTAAGATTTTGCTTGTTATAGGCACGAAATCAGCGCTATGCACATGAACTTCAAACGGATCCAACAGATTTCCCCGATCTTGCCAAGAGAGTACAGCTTGAACCTCACTACAGGCCTCCTAGTATTGATTCAGATATAAAATGCATCCCTGAGAAGTATCCTCTAATCTTTAAATTGTTTTAATAATCCATTTACCATTTAAGGGTGGCTTAGATGCACGTTTAACTGATCATTTTGGGTGAAGTTTCTGAAATCAGTTGTGATTTGTGATTATTTAGGGTCAAAATTATCAGACTAGTAGAAGCAAGGAACTTGTTGAGATAAATGTAAAAAGTTATGCACCTGTCTCTAATTTTAATCAATTTTTTTTAGCAGATTTTTTGTTTTAAATCAATTGAAAATGCTAATTTAAGTCAGTTACACATGATTGCGACAAATTGAAAATCCTTTACTATATATTAGCTCCAAAGCTATTCTCAATCCTTTGTTTGAAAAAATGTTGAGTGCTAGTGATTTAAAGTCATACCGTATAGTAATTCCAAAGAGATATGCTGAGGTGAGGTAACAAAACTGCGTGTATATATTTAGTTTTATACGAGTATCATTTTCACAAACCTTATAGGCTTGTACTTTCTTTAGAGTACGGGAAGATGCAAGGATTCAATGACATTAATAAATGTTCACAATTGAGCAGAAATTTTTCCCAGCAGTTTCTGAACCCAGAGGGATACGGATGAATATTCTGGATATGGAAAGCAAAGAATGGGAGGTTGGCTTCCGTTATTGGCCGCAAGGAAATCGTAAAACGTATGTTTTAGATCGGCTCATAGATTTTATGGCATCAAGAAAATTGCAAGCAGGCGATATGGGTAACTTCTGTCACATCTGTGACAAATTTGCATTGTTTACCAACATATATATATTATAATACAGAGGTGGAAAGATCCTCAAAAGGATGAGTATTATTGGCATTGTATACCAACATATCTCATTATCAAAATTTGATAGTTGATTATTTTTTAACAAAATGTTACTTTATGATCATAGCTAATTACCTGCAGTGTATTTCTTTTCAGTGACATTTTATCGAGAGGAACCAGGGGGAAGGATGGTGATTGGAATTAAAAAGACTTCTGTTGCGAAACCACCTCATCAGGTATGTCTAAATGTACCAACCACAGTATATAAACAAATTAAAGATGCTACATAAAGAAAAAGGGGAAAATTCCGCCACTTAAGTATCCATGTTTTTAGTCGAATGGGTCATCGCTGTGCAGTATTAAACATCAAATTAAACTAAGAAGACACACAGACACACCCTTATAATCATACCCAGAGTGTTATAGGACATATAGCTTTCCTGCATAGCTTATAGGACCTAAGTTTCAATTGGGGAAGCCAAGTCAGGCATCACATTTCTTTTTTGTGAAATTGTGTGGTTTGTAGTTATATAAAAAAAATAGTCAAAGGTGGATTCAGTTATATGAAGCAGGGCATGCGTTCTAATTACATAGAAAAAATCATTACTTTTACATGACAAAACCTACAAAATGTTATTAGGATGTTTAATCGTTCATAATCTGAATTGCGTAGGAAAAAGAATACCCCTCCTAATATCTCGGTAAGCAAATGTTCACCGAAGCTCTAGCTCGGGCATAGATTCCCTGGTCAGGGAAAAAAAAGCATGTACCACTTTACACTACAAAATCAGCAAGGTTATATAAAAAGCTTTACTTGAGTTAAAAGAAACGCGTTCTACTCTAGTGGCTCTGCCCTTTTCTTTCTTTCTGCAAGGTGTATGCATCATTACTTGCATAACCGTGTGCAGTTTGAATGTATTATTAATTGATGCAAGCCTAGTTAAAAATGATCTACTACACCAATAAAGTATAAGCTTGATCTATCTATCCATCTATGCAACCTAATCTAGAAAAGTACACACAGCAATCTGAACATTTGGTTCACAGTTACTTAAGATACCAATGACTCTTCATTAGTGTGTTATCTCGTTTGCTAGAATCAAAGTGATTTAGTAATTAAATTTCAGATATATGGTTCGTTTTGCCATTATATTTGGCCATCTGTCAATAACATTGTGATTTGTGCCTAATAATTTTATTATTTGCAGGCAACTAGCTGATGCGGTAGAAAAACACATTCCTTCAGCACCGGGTCCCAACAAATGTGCATTTTGTGATTGTACCATAGCAATGTTTGGTGCCTGTGTCACAACCAATTTTTTTTGTCTTTGGAATTATAACATATTAGCTTTGTAGCAGGGATAGATGGAAATTTGATTTTCTTTCTGAAATATAGATTGACTGGATAACTCAAAAGAGTTACCTTTTTGGGTCTATAGCGATTCCTTGCTTGAAATATTTGTGATTGGTATAAATAGTAGACTTGTTTAGAATAATTTTAAGAGTGTATACATAAGTATGCAATATAACCACCACCAGAAGATGGCATGGTGGTAAAGTCATTGGTTTCCTCCCAAGAGGTCAAGGAACCTCGCTAAGTGTGTATATTTGGAGTTTTGCCAGGGAAGGGTCGAAAATAGTCCTTGGAGTAACCTGGTGAAGCTGCATACATTTGAGACCAAAAAGTTCGCCCTCCCCGATTATTTTCCATGTATGCCCTTTTGAATTTATGATATTATTAGCTTTTTTAGACTTCCAAACAACATTATGATGCTCATGGAGGAATGTAGAGTGTAAAGTGTAAACTACTTAGTTTGATGGCAAAGACAACCCCCCACAACAATGTTTGCTTGGTTGGGTCGGTCAACCGACCTTAAGTTTGCATATGGTTATGTGTGTGAGTGTTTTTTAATTAATTTTTGTGGGATATGTTTTTTGTTGTGACCGGGGTCATCTTATTACGGGCACATTTGGCAACTAATCTTGTCAAGTCGCCATTACAATTACGTTGTGTTCTCGAGTTTTAGACCAAAAGAAAAGAAAGTAAAAGAAAGGAAAAGAAAGGTAAATGTAAGAAAAGACTAAAAGGTAGTAAAAATATTTGTGCTATTGAGTTTGTGAGTAAGAAAAAATAAATAAAAAATCGATCTATTTACAATTATACTCATGCTTGGAAATTTTAAAGTTCAAAAATAAAAACAATTTTATCTTTTGAAATATAAAAGTTTACTTTCTCTCCATTACCTCTCAATTTTCGGAAGAAAATTTTAGCCAAAATTTTTTTTATTCCCTTCCTAGTTCTTTTTTTTCCTTCCTTATAAAAAAAATCCAAAAAGACAAATTTATTTATGCTTATGTTTCATTCTTTTCTTTTCAAAACTGAACTAGAAAATACAATGTCAGTCAAAGTCTTTTATGAGTAATTGATAATTCATTTGAGTATCCCTAAAACGAAGTTTTTTCAAATTAAAAAAAAAAACAATTATAAATAGGGCACATTCTAAGGCTTGACAAGTTCAATAAAACATAGACATCAAAAGTTAATAATAAGCCAAATGTTATGGCTAAAAAAAAATAATCCATGCAAAAACATTGCTTTTTGAATATTATCATTGGACATTACGTGTGAACCGATCAGTGTTACTGGTTATTATTACTGTATTATTTTGTTAGAAAAAAAAACATATGTAAAAAATAGCACGTTTTATTAACTGATGGTAGAGCATTCCATGACAGTTCTTTTGATAGTCGAGGCCTCTAGGGTGTTAACTAAGGCATAATTGCTAGATAAAAAAAAGTAAAGTAACTCCTGATACCGTCTTCCACGGGTTATGGGTCTCAATACCGTCTTTCACGGTGTATGAGGGAGGTTGAGACGTAGACAACCTTACCCCTACCTAAGGTAGAGAGGCTACTTCGGTTCTACCAAATGTAGAAAAGGACATCCGGCCTTGCAAAGGGTGAGAATCGAAACTATAATATTTACTGTATAATTGCTAGATATTATAGTAAATACTACAGGTACTTTTATAGAACATTTGAAAATAAGTTTACAATGGTACTTATATGAGTTAGTATCCATATAAATAACCAGTTTCATAAGTTTACAAAATCCTCAAACTAACCACAATATCACATTTTTTCTTTTCTTTTTACAATTTGCTAACTATCGAGAATGAATAATTTTTCGTTTCTTGGATTTTTGAAGCTTCAAATTTGAAAATAATATGACTTTAGTTTTAAATTTGGAGGTTAAGTAGGAAAGAAAACAAACATGAAGAATAAAAGAGAGTAAATAGATCGGGGTTTATTTTGTTCAATCGGGTTCAAAAGTGGTTGAAGGGTTTAAATTAAGGTCGGAAAATGGTTTGTAAGAGGGTTCAAAAGTCGCTGTCAGGATTCAAATGAGGGCTTGCGATTTATACAAGGTTTCGCACATGCAACAAAGGTCCAAAAGAGATGCAAAGAAGTTCAAATAGGTTAAAAAAAAAAAAAAAAAAAGCGGGTGTGAATTTTAAGTGGCTTAATTTTCAAATAAAATCCAAGTAAAATAGTGATTTTTTTTTATTATTTATTTATTTTTTTATTTTATTTTTTTTTACCAGGAAGGCTTTACGCATTATCCCGCCTATACCCCTCGTACCTCATTTTACCCGCCTTATTAATATTTAGTTTTTTTGTAGTTTTTTGTTTCATATTAATTGGTCTTTTATGTTCCGTACTACCTCCGTCCCATATTAAGTGTCCACTTTAACTTTTTTGAGTCTTTCTTGTTCAACTTTAACCCTAAATTCTATTATTTGTGTTATATAATGTTTGATGCAAAATATATGAAAGGATTGGGTTTTAAATGTATTTTCATTGGTATAATTTTCATCAACTATTATATAACAAAAATAAAAATATTAACGTTCAAAGTTGAACAAAAAGACTCTAAAAAGTCAAAGTGGACACTTAATATGAGACGGATGGAGTATTATTTTTCGTCAGTTTTACCCATTTTATTAACATTACAAAATAAAACGTAGAGTGTATACTACTGTGTTTGATAACAAACACAACCCAAATGAAGCCGATCCGCTTCTATCATGCACTTTGATGTAAACTGTTTTATGAGATATAATTCACTGGAGTATCTTGACATACGGCTTATGTGGCGTTCATTTGGCATCTATGTGTCAATATGTTGTCCCTAAACAATGTCTTTTCATTTTCCGAACAAAATATGATTTTCCCTTATGTTTTCTCAAGGTACTGTGTTTGAAACTCCCCTCCATTGTTTATCACTTCTGGTTGTACTTGTTAATTGGTATAGGTCGAAAGAACTTATTAACATTATATAATTATCAAAACATGCTATGTGCTTTGATCAATTTGGTTGGATCTTGTTAAGTCATAAATAACTGAGTTTTAGATATTGTAATTGTCTCTGTGAACTTGTGAAAACATATTCATTTGACAAAGAAACATAAATCTAAGAGAAAACGGTAAAACTAGTTATATAAATTTAAGCTTTCGAACCACATAAGGATGATATTAGTATTGAATTGCCTAAATGCATTNAAGACTCTAAAAAGTCAAAGTGGACACTTAATATGAGACGGAGGGAGTATTATTTTTCGTCAGTTTTACCCATTTTATTAACATTACAAAATAAAACGTAGAGTGTATACTACTGTGTTTGATAACAAACACAACCCAAATGAAGCCGATCCGCTTCTATCATGCACTTTGATGTAAACTGTTTTATGAGATATAATTCACTGGAGTATCTTGACATACGGCTTATGTGGCGTTCATTTGGCATCTATGTGTCAATATGTTGTCCCTAAACAATGTCTTTTCATTTTCCGAACAAAATATGATTTTCCCTTATGTTTTCTCAAGGTACTGTGTTTGAAACTCCCCTCCATTGTTTATCACTTCTGGTTGTACTTGTTAATTGGTATAGGTAGAAAGAACTTATTAACATTATATAATTATCAAAACATGCTATGTGCTTTGATCAATTTGGTTGGATCTTGTTAAGTCATAAATAACTGAGTTTTAGATATTGTAATTGTCTCTGTGAACTTGTGAAAACATATTCATTTGACAAAGAAACATAAATCTAAGAGAAAACGGTAAAACTAGTTATATAAATTTAAGCTTTCGAACCACATAAGGATGATATTAGTATTGAATTGCCTAAATGTATTTTTGGTTTTTATGTTAAGAATGTGATGACTATGACCGTAGACAATGCACCAAGTAGTGATAAGGCACTAGATCATTTGATTAAAAAGTTGCTTAATGCTAAAATATATGATGATAGGAAGCATTTTCATATTAGATGCTAGATCATTTGATTAAAAAATTGCCTAATACTTAAATATATGGTGATAGGAAGCATTTTCATACTAGATACATGATTCACATTCTAAATTTCATTGTTAAAGAAGGTTTAAAGGAAAAGAATTATCATATGGATTGTGTAGCAAATGCAGTTAAATATATTATTAGGCATTCTTCACAAAAGATAAACAAGGTTAAAAGTGGCATTAAAGAAGCTAACCTTGAATTAAATAGGTTTATGTGCGGTGAATGTCCTACTAGATGGAATTCCAAGCATGATATGTTAAAGATGGCATGCTCATTAAGGGAAGTGTACGCTTTTCAAATATGAACTTGAAGATGATTGTTATTATCGTAATCTTCAGAGAGAGTGCCGAGACATTCGGATTTTGGTGTGTGTGAAGGCGTTGTCGAATTTCTAGAAAAATTTAAAGCTAAAACCGAACTAATTTCCTCCTCTTCAAAGCCCTTAGCGTATATATTATATTAAGACGGCTAATTTCTTAAATAGACCAAGATAAATTTTTTTATCCACTGCACTAACCATGGTCTATGTTTGGAAAAAAAAAATCCAAATATAAACCGCTCGACAGCACGACTTTATTTTTTGCTCGACCCCACTTTTATTTTTTGCTCGACTTCACCATAATTTTGCTCAAATCCACTATTAAAAATAAAAAAATAAAAGATCAAGCGTCTATAGATCGAAAATTAACTTTATTTTGGCCTATTTAATAATTAAGTAATTAAATCTTACGTATATTAATAACCACCTTATCACATATTATACGCAAATACCTTATCACGCTAATGCCTTATCAAGTACCCATGACGCTATATAAATACCCATGCATGCATGCATAACCTATTTTTTAATCATCAGTCGATCAACTTCTTCCAATTCTTAAACCTTACTTCGTAACCTTTGCTTGATTCAACTCAATGGCTGTCATAAACCAAGAAATCATTCGATACAATAACCAAGAAGAGCATGATTACGCTGATACGCTTGAACCCGGCTATCGCTTTTGTCCAACCGATCCGGAGCTCATTGTTTACTACTTGAAACCAAAGATTGAAACTGGGAAACGACATCCCAACTGTCGCTATTATGAGGTCAATATTTACGACTGTAGTCCCGATGAACTTACAGGTTAGTAAATTGTTATCGAGTAATCATATATGTTGTCTAATTGATATGATATATGCAATGTATATATATATTGGTTTCTTGTTAAAGTTTGGATGTTTAATTGTTGAGTGTTAATCTGTTTCAAAATTAACTCTAGCTTTTACTTTTCTTGATATAACAGCCAAACCAGAATATCGGTCTTGCGAAAACAAATGGTACTTTTTGACATGGATGGAGCGAAAACACCCTAATGGAAGCCGTCCGAATAGACAAACCAGGAACGGTGGTAGATGGAAGGCGTCCCAGGCTCGTGCAGCGGTGAAGGATGTGACCAATCGAGTTGTTGGAAGCAGATTATCTTTAGATTATTTTGACGAAAAGAAACGCAAGACACCTTGGCNATACTGGTTACTTGTTAAAGTTTGGATGCTTAATTGTTGAGTGTTAATCTGTTTCAAAATTAACTCTAGCTTTTACGTTTCTTGATACAACAGCCAAACCAGAATATCGGTCTTGCGGAAACAACTGGTACTTTTTGACATGGATGGAGCGAAAATACCCTAATGGAAGCCGTCCGAATAGACAAACCAGGAACGGTGGTAGATGGAAGGCGTCCCAGGCTTGTGCAGCGGTGAAGGATGTGAGCAATCGAGTTGTTGGAAGCAGATTATCTTTAGCTTATTTTGACGAAAAGGAACGCAAGACACCTTGGCTAATGCATGAATATACCACGAAAAATCCTAATATCTCAAAAGAAAGCTAAAAACATAACACGGACAAGAACAAGGTATTCAGTATAATCTTTTTGTCCAAAATCTCTTATAAACTATCTTTTATCTCTTATATATTCATATATGATTTACAACCAAAATTTTCTGTGATTTGTTTATGCAGTTTTGTGATTGGGTGCTTTGTAAGATATACAAGGTTCTGAAACGAAATCCTAACAGTAACTTGGCGGAGCTAGAAGAGGCAATTGTAGAACAAAACCACCTATCTGAAGATGAACCTGCGCTTAGACGTAGAAGACTATCAACGGACCAAGAAAGCTATCAATCAAATGGAGCTGAACATGTTCATATTCAAGAAAGTAATCATCAGTCAGGGACCGATGTTCAAATTGTGGCACCTGTGCAGATTATGCTCACATCGAATCAACAATCAGACCTTAACAATGTTCATGTGGAGTCTTCACAGACTTTTCCATCAACGAGCATTAACACGAGTCCGAATTCCATGCAACACATGCCTATGCTTTGTGGTTCAAATTTGATACAACCACCATTTGAAGACCCTCAAGCTTTATTTTCAAAAGAACAAGCACCAGCAGTTCAACTGGACACCAACCTAAATCCGATGACTTTTTCACAGACTTTAACGGACGACGTCTTCCAAAAAGATTGTCAGAACTCGTACCATGATACTCCAAGTTTATATGAAGACCAAATGATGGTGCCTGAAGCTGAGTATAGTAGCTATAATCCTGATAGCCTAATGGGACTTGAAAATTTTGAAAGCTTCGATCCTTCAGAAATTTTTTCTATTGACGACTTGATGGATGTCTTCATGGATGATGAGTTTGACTGAATAACACATGGGCATTCCATACCTTTGCAATAACTTTATGTATGAACTCTGCAAGATCTTGTTTTAATTAAGTTCAAGTTTGGTTTTGACATTTGAAATTTGTGCTGATTAAGCAATGAAGATAATAGTTGATGTGAATTTAATCAGGATGGATCTTTTGAAACTATATGTTAAAATGCTTCTAACAGTAATGGTTATGTGTGCCGTTTACTTTTGATAGATTTGTCAACAAATATGTATACATGTCTGTAAATCGTAGTCTAAGTAATCTGATTACATGCTTGTGAAATAATTTGGAATTGAGATTCGGGAAAAGTTA
>LBNU01033970.1:32296-44854 GCA_014162995.1 Artemisia annua
TCTAAGAAACACTTGGTGTTGAAATTTAGTAAACGTGAGACGCAGACTAAATTCCAACAACAAGGTGAATTTCCATGTATGCGTGAGACCTACATAAATAATTTACTGTTTTCTAAGTTAGACATCTATTAGAACATGTGTCAATATGATAACAAGACAACTTCAAATATTTATGTATTATTGGAATGACATAAATGCATGAAGTAATATAATACTACTTCAATAATTATGTATTTTTAGAATGACATAAATAAATGAAGTAGTGAGTTAACTTGAAAATATTATTGAAACCAAATGATGGTGTTCATGATTACTTTAATTATACATGTTTATATTGTATTCTATAGTTATAAACATGAAGTCTTTTAAGTATTACAAGACTTATAATAAAGTAAGACGTTAACTTGTTATGGTCTTTTAATTAAGACATATACAAGAAGTCATTGAGTTGATCAATGATTAATAACGTGTAATGGGATTATAAAAGTTTATGTCTTCTTATAGAAACATGAACAAGAAGTAACTTGATTAATAAGTACTTAGGTTATAAAGTGTAACACCCCAACCCGAAAAGGGCTAAAGTGTAACATTATGGAGTCAAATCAGAACACAAGTGAAACAGAGATACATTTCTAATACAAACTTTACAAGGGTTACAAAGGGAAACTAAACAAAGTAAGAGATACAAAAGGGGCAACGATAAAAGAACTAAGCCCAAGTACAATATACTAAGCCCAACATCAAGTACTTCTAATCATCTCTAAGTGCAGCCAGTAGCTAATCAGGGTGAAGTCTTCTAAGCCCAAAATAAGATCTCTCATCCATAAGCCCAACTTCCTACTAAACCTGCCGCATGAGAAAAGAAATGCGGCTGAGCTACGAGAGCCCAGTGAACATATATGAAAGTAACAAACAATATAGATAAGACAATGGAAAGGTAAAGTAATACATAAGGGAGTACAAACGAAGTAAGAAGAACCTGTATTAAAGTTGTAAAGGTATAAGGTATAAAAGTATAATGGTCGGGTCAGTTATCCACCACGAGCCCAAGTCAAGTCAAGTATCAAGTCAAGTCAAGTAATCAAGTAACCATGCATCCGGAGGGGAGACCTCGGGATACCAAGTATAATATGAGGGGATACCTCCAAGGGTTGGAGTAGCTAGCTCCCAAGATGTGAAAGACGTGTATCGCACACACCATCAGTCACCAAGTATGTAACAAGTAATATGATAAATCCATCGAAACAAGAAACAAATCTAGGATGCATCCATGCGCCCCAAACGGCCAAAACTTCATCTCCATAACAAGTCAACTAAAAGTGGAAATAATTGTGGAAGCATGGAACATGATTTGTGGAATTGTTTTATTTCGTTAATGATTAATTAAATAAAACAAGTTATAATTCGAATTATGCATGAATGGATTTTGTGTTGTAATCTTGTATTTTTCTGGTGTTCTATGATATTTATACAAGATATAAAAATTATTGTTTGAATTATTTGATGGCATAATTGTGTTTTATGATTTATTTTATTAATCGGATTTTTAAATAAATAGAAATATAACTCGAATGGAACTAGGGTTAGGGCTTAGAATATGTTTTGATGCATTTAATTGTTGTTTAAGGTTGTTGGAATTATTGGTGTAATGATTGGAAATTATTTTAGGGTTTTGGTTATTATTTATGATTAACGAATGATATATAAAAGTGCAAGGGTTGTTTTGTAACTTTCTAAAACTTGTGGACTGATTTAGAACTCTTATAAATCTGTTAGAAATGTGGTAAAAATAGTTTGAGGATTGTTTGGATGTTTTTCATAATTATAAGGACTTATTATGTATTTATTTGTTAATTATTAGGTGAAATTGGAATAATTAGAAAAGGAGAGACTAAAACTGTAAATTATGGAAACTTGGAGTTATTTTGAGTAAATAATGATATTAAGAGTGTTTTTTGTAATTTTGAGTATTTATGTGCTTATTGTGTAATTATTATGGAATTATGATTTAATTAATAAGTTTTATAAACTTAAGGGACTAAATGTGTAAATTCTGAAACTTAAGGGGCTGAATGGTACTATATGTGCAATATGATGTGATATTCTGAATTTTGGTAAAATGATGTGCTTGTTTGGTAAATATGGAATTCTCTTGGACTTAATTGTGAATTATATAATTATAAGGGTATAAATTGTAAAACTTGGTAAACTTGAGGGTGTGAGTGAAAAGTATCATACGTGTGTATCACCTGTGATATTTGAAGTTGAACTATATATGTGTATTATCACTAGTGATATCTGTATTTGACTTAACTGTGCAAATCACATAAAGCACTCAGAAAATGAAATATCGACATCTAAAACAACGAATACTTTAGTTTTTTCTGTTATAGAATCATTATTAGTGTGTTTTACTAGTTAATTTTTGATAATTTGTGATGTTGTGATGATTTATGTGATAATATGAGAGATTAAAAGTTAGGTTTTACAGAACAAAAGATATGTTGTGATGCTTCTGTTTGATTTGTGGTGGATTTGTATGTTTAATGGATAGATTGTGCATGTTTCAATAGGTTTTACCGCGGTATTTGAAAACAATATTGACTGGTAGTATATCACCTGTGATATAACAATTAAATTATTGTTGATTAGTAGTATATCTATTGTGATAACAAATAGTTATTTGTCTGACATATGATACTGAAAACAAATGAACTATTCGTACANTGTGCCAGGTCGTCGTCTTCAACTTCAGATCTTTGCCTTCTTGACCTTGACCTCCTCCGGTCTTCTAGGTCGTCCTTGCATCGAGGAGGTGATCCTCGGCTGTAGTGTTTCCCAGAATCTCGGGAGCAGAGACTTTGGTAACGACTATCTTCCTTTCGTTGGTCATCATGGTAAGACTGATGTTGGGAGTGTTGTGAGTATGCGGACATACTTCTCTCTTTGCTTTCGCCTTCGAGCCTGTAGAACACTCCGTTTTCCAGCCTCCTGAACACATCTTTCCTTTCTAGACCCCTCCCTCTAGAAGATCTCGACCTGTGGTTTCGCGAGTCAGGGCTCGCGGCCGCGCTTCATCGACGTTTAGCTTCAATCTTTCTCCTTAGGTCCTTCATCAGGTGGGCCGTCCTGGACTCGGATTGTTGTGATGTTTCCTTGAAGAGGCGAGCCTTTACTTCGTCGAGCTTCTGTTGTTTTTGTTTTTGACGATATTTCTCAACCATGATTGGCATAATTTGGTCGTAGTTCCTTTCACAGTAACCTTGGAGGTCTGTGCTAGGTGTAGGTACGCTATTGCCTCTCAATACCGTCTCCTTATCCTTCACGCCTGTATTTCGCACGGCAAACGTGGGTACGAACGTATTGGTGTTTGCTTGCTAGCTCATGGTGAGTATTTTCTGAGAACGCAGTTGTGCACTGGGTCCTCACGGATGGCGCCAACTTGTTAGTGCAAAAAGTGTGACAAATTGAGATTAGGCTTGATAATGCTTTGGGCTGCTCTAAGCGAGCGTCTCGAGTGGTGAATTCTGCACTAATCCAAGTGAATGTTTGATTCCTGCACAGAATGAGAGTAAACCGTTAGCCTTACTGTGGGGACGGACGCCACAATTAAGCTCCAGCGTGAGAGTAAGTACTCATGTTGTCAGAGGAATATGAGAGTATTAGGATGAGTGAGAAAATCATGCCTCAAAATGCGTACAGAGGTTACCTTTTATAGGTGATCGAAATGATAGGGTTTCCTATCATTTCGCGTATTTGCTATAGTGGCTGAGGTGGGACCCTTGTCGGGCAAGGGTCCGGAGCTTAATCGATGTTATGTGGATGTGGACTATTTTCCGGACCGTGGGTCGGTCTGCGAGCGTACTTGGAGTGCCGCTCTATTCATCCGTAGGTGTCCTTGTGCCCTGCTCGTAGTTTAGGGCTTTTAGTCGTACCCAGCTTCGTGGGTTTATTGGGCCGGAGCCTAGCTTATGGCGGGGCCGAAGCCCGGTTTTAAGTGTTGGGCCGGAGCCCGGTTCGTATGTTGGGCCGGAGCCTGGTGGTATAGTACAGTCCAGGCCCAGTAGGCCTGCTATCTGTACTATACGTCATCACTATTCAACTAGGATACGGTAGTGGCAAGGGGACTCATTCAACCGAAGGGTGTAGCTCTAAGGAAGAAGTCAAAAGAATCGAAGAAATCAAATATAGAGAAGCGAGAAACCCATTTGAAGGACCAGATGGAAACGGAGTTAAATTCCGAGTAGGGCCTCAAGGATATTACACAAAGATCGACAACCGACCCTCAAACAACAATAAGAAGCCCAGCCTTAATGAAATGGTAGATAAGCATATCGTAGAGTCTTCAAAGAAGAGTGAGAAATTCCAAGAATGGATGGAGAAAATGAAGGAGGACACAGAAAGAAATTTGAGAAATCAAAATGCCGCAATTAAGAACCTCGAAACTCAAATTGGGCAATTAACTAAAAATGTCCAAACCAGGAAATCCGAAGCAGTTTTGGAAGAATGCAAGGTCCTCTCTCTACAAGAGGAAAAGGACGAAACTAATTCTAACATAAGTAAAGAATTTTGTGGAGTTAGTTACTTGCAAGAAAACAAAGGAAATTGTTCACACGGATAGATACCTTGCCAGCTGCCAGAAAAAGAACCTAACCTAGGAAAGTTTCTGCTCCCATGTACGATCGGTAATTTTAATATGTTTGCTTTAGCTGATTTAGGAGCTAGTGTTAATATGATGTCTTTTTCGTTGTTTAAAAAATTGAATCTTATTAACCTTAAAGAAACAACAGTAATGGTTGAAATGACAGACCTATCTAGAATAAAACCTAAGGGAATAGTTGATAATGTATTGATTAGAGTTACCAAGTTTTTATTCCCTGGTGACTTCTTAGTCGTTGACATGATTGAAGGGCAACGTAATAATATAATTCTTGAGAGGCCATTTTTAGCCACTTCACATGCAAATATTAAAGTTTTTGAGAAAGAAATTACTTTAGAAAGTGGTAAAGATAAGATTACATTTAATCATAACGGATCTTTAAAAGCTATCAATACACCTCTAGAAGAAATTTGCATGATTAAGGCTAATGAAATTAATTCCAATAGAAATTTGGATATCTATACTAACCCAGTCTTATGTGATTCACAATCATGTGAGGACTGTAGCCCTAACCAAGCCATTGGTAGGAATGTTGGTTATTCTCAGCAGGCACAAGATAATGGACAGAGTAATTAATGAAAGAAGAACCGTGTTAAAAAACCATTATTGCAATCCGATAATAATGGATAATGAGGGATCTAAACAAGCTTGGCCGTCATGTAATCCCTTCCGTAACAATTGTGACGGGGGAGACAATGGGGAATTAGACAAAAGCCAAAGAGCCCATTTGGAATGGACATGTTTTCATGGAGGCGAAAGACGTGATATCGAATTTGGGAATCTATCTTTCCATGAATGGTACAAAGTCAGGTTAGGGAATACTATAATTAATGAAGAGGTAATAAAGGGTTTCCAACAAGACTTTGACAACTATCAGCTGGCTATTGCTCTTGAGAAGGAAGACTTGCTTGATGAAAACCCTAATTATATCTCAGGAAGGCCTCTGAAAGAGAGGATTTACTCAGCCGAGATGGGAGAATGTTCAAAAAGCTCCTCTTCTAATATCCAACAATAAGAAGATCAAAATTTTGTTATAAAATGCGTTGATAAGGAAAAAGTACCTAAAGGGCGTGATTATTCATTTGATGACTGGCTAAAAAGGAGGTTTGGTACTACAAACATTGAAAAGGAGACTAGACTTAAAGTGTTTGTAGAACGGATGATGGATAGCTATTCAGAGGAGGCGAATAGGTCAGAAGAGCAAGACGACCCTTTTGGTAGAAGTTTTGAGAAATTTAAATTTGAATTTGAAAGGGAAGTGTTACAACTTTTAGATGAATATGGACTAAAAAGTGGGGTAAAAGGATACATGCTCCAAGATATTTGGGAAACATGTAAATGAACTTCTAAGAAAGAGAGAAAATTTTGGCATGAAGTGGAACTTGAGGAAATGGAAGTTCATGTTTGTCAAATTCAAAGGGTTAAATACGACCCACCAGAAGTCAAGCTCGAGACATTGAAAGTAAGGAGATACACTATTAAAGGGGTTGGAAGCTTCAAAAGTGTCGACAAGACTCTTGACAAACAACTTCCAGTTGGTCGGATGAATGGAGAAAAATTCAAGAATTTGATAAAGGAAGAGATGAACAACAACCTTGGTGTAGAATATCCGAATTAGCCATGTTTTTCTTTGTTTTTAGTATAGTTGTGTTTTGTATGTTTTTGCTCTAATAATTTTGCAGGTAAAAGAGAAAGATAGACGGTGGAAAAGTTGAAATTGGAATTTTCACTCCAAGGACTGCCTCCAGAACACAACTACGGTGTAGCTCAATTCTTGACTACGCCATAGCATCCTCCAGGTGGCACACAGTCTGTAAGTTTTTTTCACCTACGGCGTAGTCAAGCATTTCCACTACGCCGTAGCTTTCTCCTGTACCAACTAAATTTAAAATCTTTTTAACAAAACATACTTTAACCTTGTATTTGTTTTTAAATGAACTTTGTGGGTGTGTTTCCTGTAAACCCTCACGAGACTTTACTCATCCAACTTGGGACACCAAGTGATTTAAAAGGCTTGTTGCATACGCTAAATGCAACTGTGATTCCTACAAAAGTAAGTTAGGATTTCTATTTTTCGTTTAATTTTCTTTTTAGATTTTATGCTTTTGGTAGTAGCATGATTTCAGGGATATGAAGTTTGCTCATTAGGCAAAGTGAAGGCACGTTTTCTCAAACATGATCCTTCTATCATTTTCAAGAGCAAAATTTCAGGGAAGTTCTCATACCAATTCTACTTATCTCCTATATTTATTGTTTATTTATGTACAAAAAGGACTTTGTACAATTCAAGTGGGGGGACGGGAGTAGAATTATAACTTGAACTTTATTTGCCCTATTTTTTCTAGTTTATTTTGAAAAATTATGCCATTTTTAAAATTTTGACATGTTTTTCCGAACCTAACTAGAATAGACCTTAGCCGAGCAGATTTTACCCTTAATATCATGGTGAGGATTAACCTATTCAGTTTCCCCTGATTTACCCCAAATCCACCAAAATTATGAGTGTGCCGGTAGTTTGTAGACTTTTGAACTTGGCCTTTACTTCATTTCGAGACCATAGACGAGTAGTGTGTTGAGTATTTCTTAATACATTTGGAAGAAACTTTTTGAAAAAGGCAATATTTTAGGATTATCACCTAAACAGCCTATATGTGTGTGTTTATCGATTAGTCACATTGACTCTTCGACCCCCATGTTTAAACCCTTTGTTTGCACTCATCTTTAGTGCAAGATACCCCTAGATACACCCTTTTGAGCCTTTCCTTTCGTTTCTTACCCTTATTATAAATGTTTCGATACACCTATTCGCCTTAGCCTACCGTGTAGTGTTGGTTTATGATTGGAAGGTGCAACTTGCTCTAGTTTGAGGTTCGAGTTATGAGATTCAGAAATCACGCCTAAGTTGAAGACCTATCATTGAAGATCAATTGAGATCCCCCATTTATTCCATGTATGATTCATCTCAAGTGGGGGATGTATTTTATTATTTCTTGTTATGTAGTTATGAAAAAAATGTGAAATTCCGTATGTAGATAGTTTATTTATGGTGCAACCTTGTATAGCACCTTGTTTTGAGCTTATAAAGATTTAGTATCGAAGAGGCCACTTCGATCACCTATGAAGAATGAAGTTGTTGGTTCATAATCACCAACATGAAGACCAAGTGTTGTGCTCATCATGACGTCCGCTAATGGCACAAGCACTTGCTATATGATCCAGTTTTTGCGTCTTGGAGCTTAATCTTTGGATGAACGGCAAGTGGTAACAACTCGGTTGTAAGCTAAGACTATTTGCTTTCATTTATATTAGACCATTATTGTGAATCCCATGTCTTATCCTACCATTTAGTTGTGAATCATGCTTAGTTGAAGGAATTGAGCAGTCATTAGTGTCTTGTCCGGCGTTTCGGTCATATGCCATTGCCTTTGTCGCCTTTACCGTAGTATGTTAGTAACAACACTACACCAATAGCCTTATATATGTTCACCCAATATTTCCTTTAAATTTTTTTCGACCTTAGCTCTAGTGGTGAAGACTTGTGTAACTGCTAAGCCTATGATAGAATACATTCTATGAATGTGCGTTGAGTGATCACCCCGAAATTAACACTTAAATTAGGAAGGGAGCATGAGTGTTTGTTCCCATTTTGTGAGGTGTTCGGCTTTGATATATTCTAGCATAGGAAGTTTTTAGATTCATATCTTCCAGTTTCTTGGGAGATATCTTTTTGAAATTTATTCTAATAAAGTCTACTTGAGGGCAAGTAGAGTTCAAGTGGGTGGATATTTGATAACATCAAATAGTAGCGATATTTTAGTGTTAATTTCCCCTATTATACTCATCTTTTGTGTCATTTTGTTAGGATATATACTCTTATTTGTTTATATACTGTTTTCAGGACAAAGATGAGCTTAGGAACGAAAAGACGCAGAAATAGAAGGTTATTAATGAAAATAATTGAAGTATGCGGAATTTACATTAACTACGGTGTAGAGGTGCTCTCCACCTACGTCGTAGCACTCACTGAAGACCAGTCAACACTTAACGAAGATATACGGCGTAGTCGACATTATGGAATATGGCGTAGTTTATCTTAGAAGACTCCTACGGGCGTAGCACACAATCCAGCTACGCCGTAGGTCCTAAATTTGAACAGTGAAGAATAAATCCGTGATCCTTGATAAAGTTACGGCGTAGTTCTCAATATAACTACGCCGTAGAAGTGCCAGCAAGAGTTCTACGCCCGTAGCAATTGATCAAGCTACGGCGTAGTTGGAAATTACAAAGGCTACAGCGTAGTCAACCCTAGAGCTACGCCGTAGCATAGTCGGGCACTATAAATACCAGCCCTAATTCCGAGTTTTTCATATCACTTTTCACCACTTCACCACAGAAAAGTTAAGAGGAAGTTAGGGAGCAAGGAGAACGAAGTTCAACCAAGCATACTAGACATCTTCCAAGGGAGAATTCACGCTTCAATCATAAGTTTATTCATTCATAATTTTTGTATCGAATTTATGTTTTCATTTACAATGTTAAACATGTATTTTGCTGCATTTATTAACATGAGTGGCTAAACACCTTTGGTGTTAGCCTCATTATGAAATTGTTATTGCCATGATTTATTTTTCTTGCATTTATTATCGTTTTATTTGTATACTTTCTTACCATGTCTTAGGACACTCTAGTTTTGGCCGTATTGATGTTTGGTAGTTCCTTGAAGCTAGGCTATTTGATAAGATGATCCATAGTGGATAGGGTGTGTTTTGGTGATAGAAATATCACCATGTATGTGGAAATTCTAATAAACGACCACCTACCAAACATATTTGCTTAAGAAGCTAGAGGGGATGTAAGATCTGAAAGGCCGTATCCCGTTAGGCTTGTCTAAGTTAGTAGAGGAACTTCATGACTCTTGCACCTCGTAGGCAAAGCGACCATCTGATGTGTTTCAATAGCTTTAAATTTATAATTCTAATTTCACCAATTCCTTAATATATAAAACACATGGGTGAAGTATAACCCCCGTTTATAGTAAAGGTTTTTAGGTAAGACCAGGTCGTCCCAAGAGATTGTAGAAAAGCCAAGTTAGCAATTGTGTCAAATTCAAGTCCCTAGATTGTCACTTATCCAAAGACTAGTAATTTAGATTGTTTGTTTAATATGATTAAAAGTTATGTTTATTTAGGCAAAGAAACATGGAAGTAAACATGTAAATGACAAGCAAGCAATCATGAACAAGATATATAAGCAAGAGATGACTGGTGATCACTCCTAAAAATAACTATCCAACATACTAAGAATTCATTTCGACCTATAATTCTCAATATATCAAATGCATTAAGGATGGTTCATAACAGAAGTATACATAAGCCAATTTCCTCATCAAGTTCGTTAGACATGAGACAAGGCATTAAACAAGATTATGAATGGGTTGATAAATATTTTGTCGACCAATTTCTTCAAGGTAAACACCAAGTTGCCATAGACAAACACCTTGAAATAATATCAAAGTGGTAGACCCTTTCGACCTACTTCTACCACAGAGATACATCAAACATTCAACAATGATCCAAACATCATCTCATCAACTAAACTTATGCATAGTATCAAATAGCAAGCGTACATAATATGTAAACAACCATATAACTACATCACCCAAATAAACATAAGAACAACTAATCCATTATCTCAGTAACAAAACACATATCATTCGACATAGATTTCATAAACTTCATAATATAAATCGTATAAAATAGAGAATTGTACCCAAGTGATTACAACGAAAGAACAATTGGTTTCCACAGAGAAAACTCTACTCGAATCGTTCTCCTACCCTCTGTCACAGTACTCGGATCACAAATTCGACCTTGATATGGTGAACTTGGTATGAGTTCACCAATATCACCTTAGTAACCCTTTTGATACTTTTTCTACTTGCTACTAGATGTTGCCTCTTTTTTCTGATTCGTTCCTTTCATTATATAGACTTCTTGTGACCTAGTTTAACTCCAGAGTTCAGTAAATGAGGACAAGTGATCGGCCTCACAAAGAATGCAATCAATAACTCTTTTTTTGTAACTGACAAGATAAGTGCGCCGCACTTCGTAGAAAGTACGCCGTACTTCGTGTAGATTCAATTTCATTTACCCGACAAGAATGTGCGCCACACATAGTCCTGAGACCGGCGTACTTGGGTCTTTGCGTTTGTATTTCCATTCCAAGTCCTTCCTTTTGTTGTTGTTGTTACTTTATCGTCCCTCAAGTAATATTTCTAACTTCCTTCTCTCATTCAATCCTGCAACCAGATTAGTGCCAAATCTACACAAATAACGTGGTATTCTATATAAAAAATAATAGTTTAATATATAATCGATGGGATAAATATGCTATAATAAGAGCATTATCAAATCCCTCATGCTTAACTATTGCTTGCCCTCAAGCAATCCTTTAAAATATTTATTTTTTATCTCATCAAGAAATCATAAGCCAAGATAACGCGACTAAGCATCTCACGAAAGTGGAAAGTATAATTGATTGGCTCAGAAACGGTCAACAAAAGTCAACCAAAGAATTGGTCAACTAAAGTCAACTATCTAAGAGCACAATGCACCAAGGATAGTATAGGAATTCCTCGGGTCGTTTAAAATCCCGATGAGGAGTGAATTGTGTCGAAAACGGATGAGATCAAATGATTATGAAACGGAAATGGGAAAGATAGATTGATTTAAATTAAACTACAAGATTATCAATGAAAAAGATTATTACAAACCATTACTGAAAATAAGGAAATGATTACAAATTTAAGAAATGTACGTTACGTTTAATAAAAACGTCTACGTACGAAAATAAAAGTGAAATTAGAAATCTACAAACACCTAGATGTTGAAAAACATATTTTTACAATCTAAATGATAAAAGAAAATTTTAAGAAAAAGAAAAATATTTTTTTTAGACTTTTTAATTAATTAATATTAATTAATTACTAATTACTAATTAAGCTAAGTTAAATTAAAATAAATACTAAACTAATTTATAAAATTACCAAACTATTTCTAAAACTATTTAACAACTACAAAAGTCTTAAAAAATTATAAAAAGTTCCTAAAAGTAATAAAAAACTATTTTAGAAATTAATTATCTAATTATTAATTAAAAACTAATTAAACTGATTTAATTATTAAAAATAGAAGATGAACAGTAGAAATTCTAAGAAAATTACTGAAAACTCTAAAAATTATTTAGAACCTAGGAAAAATATAAAAAGAAGCTACTGTTTAACAAAATTTATCAAAACTATTTAATTAACTAGTTTTAACTAATTACTAATTTAATTATTATTAATTCTAAGAAATACTAGATTANTATTTAATTAACTAGTTTTAACTAATTACTAATTTAATTATTATTAATTATAAGAAATACTAGATGAACAGTGAAAATTCTAAGAAAATTTCTACAATTACTTTAAAATACTAGGAATCTAGGAAAATTATAAAAACAGGTACTTACTTAATAAAAATTTAAAAAGAAAAATAAAAATCTAAATTATATTAAATAGAAACTATCACTTTTCTTAAAAAGTGATTATTTTTGGATTTTTCTTTACTGGTTTAAAACTTCAAGCAGTACTTTGATAAAGTACTGTTTGTATAACAGTACTTTGAATAAAGTACTTTGTTATTCAAAAGATATATACAATAAAACCATACCAGTATTTATGCATCATCCTCTGCCAAAATTGTCCACTTGATGAACAATTCAATCACCATTAGAGCTGTATCATTCCCTTGTTCTACCTCCATACCATGTTCTAGCATTCTGATCATAAGATCTCTTGTAAGAGGATATCTCCTTTCTGCTAGCATGTGAATCATGGTTCCATCTTCTAGCTCTAA